>ML780067.1:35873-49002 GCA_009831015.1 Picea engelmannii
GTGTAGAAATTCCCTTTTTGGGTGGCATGTTGGCCAAGTATCACTTTTGAACCTTGATTTTGAGGTGGTTCTGATAGACAATATGTATTTTGTTGTATCTTCCAAGTTTCGGCCCTTCTAGGTATGAATATTTTTTTTATGTAGTTATTTGATATTTATTCTCTGTAATGCCATAGGTCTAATCAAAATTGGATGTTCCAAGTGGAATTTACGGTAACTTCCCCACAACTTGTCATTTTTTGGTCTTTTCAGGAGATTTCACTTATATAGCGTGCCCCGCACACAATACTTGATATAAAATTCTGAAACTCGTACCCGAAATGCTACAGACTTTCCATGATCCAATGAAACTAGTCCCACTCAATTTGGATACTCTAGCAAGAAGTTATGATTGTTTTACCTAGAACACCTTCTTGAGACTAGTTAATAGGACTAGTCAGATACCCTATCTTACACAAGGTGTATATAAAAATTTAAGATGACCCAGAAGTTGAAATTTTTACCACAGATACCTTAGCAATTTCTGTAAATGGCCTCTAGATTTCAGGGTCTGAAACATTACAGACAATTTTTTATAGCGAAAATTCTGCAATGACTCATTTCAGGATGATTCCATAACCCTATATTTTACAGGTTGTATCTCTGAAAGTATAAGACCTCAGGAGCTGAATTTAGAACCCAATGTACCTTGATCCGTCTAATAAATATCCTCCAAGCTGTTCCTTCTGAAACGTTGTAGAAAAAAATTTATAGCGAAAATTACAAGGTGTCTTAGATGTAGCAGCGAAACCCCAAGACTTTGAGCTCTGATACCATATGTTAAGAACCAAATATCAATATAGCATAGAAAAACCTCGGAAAAAGTACTCAACGGCTTGAAAAAGAGATGATTTCAGATAATAAGTCTCTTCGAGGGGGCAACCTCCTTTTATCCCACTTAAATGTTCAAGTACAAGTTGATTCAAAATGAAAATGTCTTCTTGGTATATATAGGAGACTAGGAGGTATAATTACAACTAATGGCCTAAAGACGACATAGATAAAATAAAATTACTAATATAATATGCCCCAATTAGGGGGTAATGAGCCAATATTAGGGCTTAATAGGTAAGTTGGTGTAAGTTGGTACCTCAACTTCCAAGGGTCTTAACTTTTGCATACGACCTTTGTTTTAGGCATGTGCTAGCCCATTGGAAAGTTCTTTTAGAAAACTATGCATTACACCATAAAACTTTGACTATGTCTATAGTTTGACAGTGGCGATCCAAAAAAAAAATGTTTAGGCCCCAAAAACGGCCCTGGAAGTACAACAAGATGTGCTAACATGAAAACATACAAATAAGCTAGTTGGATTAGGCAAGAGGCCACTAGTATCCACCTGGACGATGTGTGGGGCTTAAGACAACCTCATAAGTGTAGAACCCACAATTACAAAGAAGTATATAAGAATGTGTTGAAAAAAAGAGGACAAGAGGAGCCAATTGGAATAGGTGGGTGGCCACCAATATCCAATTGGATCAATCCTCCCCCATTAGGAAGCAATGGTATACATTGTGTTGAGTTCCCTCATCAAGTGAGGTAACTTATTTTGGATTTTGTCCTAGGTGAGCCACTTACCTTGGTGTACGAGTTTCCCTATCTTGACAACCCAATAAAGTTGGATCCTCTGCTGGCGAGTTTCCTTGACCTGTGTGTCCACTATCTAATCAGTGGATGCTTGTTCCATGCAGTCAGGGTTGAGCTCTATTGGTGTTAGTCTTTTTGCGATCTCTAAGGTGTCCAATAATGGTGGAAAATATGGCCGAAGGAGGTCCACATTGAACACTTGATGAAGGCCAAGGAAGGGTGGAGTGTTGAGCTAAAAAGCATTGCTACCTACAGCCTTGGTGATAATGTAAGTCCCATAGAGAAGTGGGAAAAGATTCCAATGGGGACTCATGAGACGCTCCTTCTACAAATGTAACCAGCCTTTGTCGCCAACCTTAAACTGGTGTGGTACCCTATGTTGATCATGGCACTACTTGTACTTAGCATTGGATTTCTATAAAATCTCCTAGACTTATTCGCGGATGTGCTAAATCCTCTCAATTAATCTAGTGGCTCTGTCGATCAAAGACTGATCATGGGAAGAGTTTGTCTATACGGTGGCAAGAGGAAGTGAAACATCAATGCGTCCCAAGGGTTGGAATCCCAGACCCACCTGAAATAGGCTATGGCCAGTGGAGATATGGAGAGCCCTAGTAAAACTATATTGAACATAGAGGAGACTCTCGTCCCAGGTAAGTGGATTCTTAGAATTGTACATGCACAGGATGTGCACAATCATTCGATTGACGACCTATGTTTGTCCGTCAGTTTGGGGGTGGAAAGCAATAAATTTTGTGAGCTTGGTGTCCAACAGTGACCAGATACTTGACCAAAATGTGTTGAGGAACCTGTTGTCCTGGCCAGAGATGATGGTTTGTGGTATCCCAGAGTGGACCCACACTCGTTCAAAGAATAACTTGGTAGTATCTCTCGTTTTCATATTCTTCTTGTAGGTTGTGAGGATGGCCACAAATACGCAGTCATTTCCTTGCTTGGTGGACAACAGGCCAGACATGTAATCCATTGATATGGATTCCCAATGCTTCTCGGGAATAGGAAGAGGGGTGTATAAGCCTTTCTTTTTGATGGTTGGCTTGGAAATGGCATAGGAAGTGTAAGATCTGATATACTTGTTGACGTCCTATCGAATTTTTGGCCAATTAAAATATTTTTTAAGAACAACCATAGTTTTCTCCATGCCAAAATGTCATGCCACCCAACTGTAGTGGGATTCCCAAATAATCTTGGCATGCTCTCTTGTAGGAACACGGAGATGGCCCATGTGGCATAAGACTCCATCCTGAATGTGAAAATAGATGATAGTCACGCCTGTACCCAAGAGATGATAGGTGGTGGCGAAGTCCAAATGTTGCTGATAAAGTTGGGGCCACTCAAATGCTTCATTTCCACAAGAATGGGACATAGTGGTGAGTGCAACCACGGGAGGTCGACTGAGGTAGTCATCGACACGATTTGAGATACATGTCTTATACTTGATGTTGAGATGGAACTGTTGTTGGTAGGTGGATCACTTCTAATGGTGGTCATTCTGCAATTTCCCCTATGTCTGTATGAACTGTCAAGGCTTGTGATCAGTTTGTATGATCGTCTCTTTTCCCAGAATGTAATTTTTACATTAACGAAAGGCTTGTACAATGGAATACATTTCATTTTCCTAGGTGGGGTATTTTCGGACATTATCAAAGAGTGTCACATTATGGTATGCCACCAAATGATCGTGATGAGTGAGAAATGTGCCCACAACATAGTCAGATGCAACATTCTTAATCTTGAATGGTTGTTGTAGATCGGGAAAGGAGAATACTAGAGATGAGAACAAGTAATGATTTAGATCATTGATTGCTCATTTTTTTTTCCCTTCCCCCACACGAAATTGGTTCTACCACTTCCCTTGGTCACCTAGTTGAGGGCCCATGTAATATGGGAGAATCCCAACATCAACTGTCGTTAGAAGTTGGCTAGTCCCAAGAATATTCGAAGCTCAGTCAGTGTGGTCGGGGCTGGCCACTCATGGATGACATGGATCTTAGTTGGATCAAAATGTACCCCATGCTCATCAACAATGTATCCAAAGTATTGGACCATGTTCATGCCAAAAGATAATTTTTCCAAGTTGGCATATAGCTTGTGCTCCTGCAGAGTGCTCAAAATCTGTTGAATATGCCGCATGTGTTCCTCCCATGTTCTGTTGAATATGATGATGTCATCCAAATATACCACCACAAATGAGTTGGTGAAGGGTCTCAATACATCATCCATCAACCTTATGAAAGTGGTTGGTGCATTTGTTAAGACAAAGGGCATGACTAGCCATTCGAATAGACCTTCCTTATATTTGAAGGATGTCTTCCATACATCAGTTGGTTCGATGGGAACCTAGTGGTAGCCATACTTTAGGTCAATCTTGCTAAAGAAATTTTCCCCCTTGAGTTGGTCAAGAAGGTCATCAATCCTGGGAATGGGGTATCGGTTCCTGACTTTGATTTTGTTTAAAGCTCTATAACAAATGCAGAGTCGCCACGTCATGTCTTTTTTCTTCACCAGTACAATTGGGTGTCCACAAGGGGAGGAGATGGGTTTGATGTGTCCCTTTTGAAGCAGCTCTTAGATCTATCACCTGATTTCATCATTTTCCATCAACGAGCGATGATAGACTAGTCCATTAGGTAGAGGTGCATCGGGGGTCAAATCAATTGGATGCTTGACTTGACAGTGTGTCAGTACCCTGGTAGGTGAGGAGAAGATGTCTTTGTATTCTTCCACGATCCTACCCACTTGATTTTGCTGCAAATTGAGGCTCTTTGTAGAGGCCACAGATGTGGCAACGACCTTCTGCTTATTGTGAGCACGAATCACAAAGAAGATGAACTTCCCTGTCTATGAGATGACCTTACTGCATTGCTTAGCAGAGATTAAAGAAATAGAAGTAGGCGACACTACATTGTTGGAGTTACTTCACACACACCTAGGATTTATTTTTCCCAAGGTTATTCCTTTTTTATTAGTCATTATCCAATCTCCTATATTTTAGGGGAGAATATTCCACCTGGAGAATATTATCTTTCAGTTGACACTTCAGTTTGACTAGTTGAGTTGAGTTTATATGTTGCATTGGTTTTGTCACCATGCAACATTGGGATCATCACCAACTCACTACTCCTTGTTCAGTCAGTTAACTAAAGGCTAGTTGACTAGTTAACTCAGCTAGGTAGCAATTCACTCCCATAATGGCCTGAGAGACTAGACTAGGTTGCAGTTTACTCTTGTAACTGTTGGTGTGTGTCCAGATCAATCTATACCACCACTATGGCTCATTAGTTACTCATGTATCCTATATCTATTGTAAAGTATTCACTCTTTGAGTGTGGAAATGGTTAATGAGGATTCTTCCATTCTTTCTCTCCTTCTTCTTCTTTTTCAAATTCTCTCTGCAAATGTGTGTATTATTTTTTAGCTAGATCTATTATGTGCAGGTTCAACACATTTACATAGTATCAGAGCCATAAGACTGCTAAGCAAAATATACACCAAAAAAAATTTTTGCAGGTACAAAAGATTGAAGACAAAAAAAAGATGGATTATTCGCTAGAAATACTTCTCATGCCTCATAACTATTTGGAATGGAAGCAAAAAATTTTGCTTATGCTCAGATGTCGAGGCTTGTACCAAATAACTATGGCAATGGAAGTAGAGCATGATTCTGTCGATGAGAAAAATGACTTTCTCAATAGATAAGATATGGCCATCGGATGTATCCTCTATTTTATTTCTCCCGAAATTCTCCATCAAGTATATGATGAATCACAAGAATTCACTCCAAATGATTTATGGAGAATATTGGAGGTTTTATTTGGAAATAAGGAAGAATGCATGCAAAATGTTGACATGATAGAGAATGTAGAAAAGCCACTGGAAGATAAATCATCTTGGTTTGAAGAGCCTTCTACACAAGTATCTACAAAATTTGTATTCCAATAATTGAAATGATGTCTACTCCATTTCATATTTTTTTTCTGAAATTCATGTGGACGATATATGGCATGCATCTCAGGAGTCACATGCAGATATTTTTTCATGCACAATGCATGCATCTGAGGAGACAAAAAGGGAGCCGCGCACATCAGACTCAATTCTGACATTTTATGTGCACAATTTAGAGAAACAAATTGGATATTTGAATTCCTCTCAGGAAAATATCCAATTTCAAAAAAAACATCGTCTGAAACAAAGTCTGGAGAGTGAAGTTATGATCGTTTCAAAATCAACAAAATTTTAGCGTTTTTTTTCCGGAAACAGCCGCACGGTTTTCAAAATTTCATCCAAACTTTATTTGGATATTATTCATTACAAGAAGATAAAGTGGATATGTGTGGAAATAGAAATGATGCATATACTTCATCATATCTATGCAGGCATCTACATCTTCAACAAAATCTTCAAAGAGCACAAACTTGCACAGTTGTGAGGTCTTCTTGGAGTGAAGGACATGGTTGCTTAGCAACTACCTTTTGTTCCTTCTCATTTTTTATTTTATGCATTGTANGTTGGATTTACTTCACACACACCTAGGGTTTATTTTTCCTAAGGTTATTCCTTTTTTATTAGTCATAATTAGTCATTATTCAGTCTCCTATATTTTAGGGGAGAATATTCTCTTTAAGTTGACACTTCAGTTTGACTAGTTGAGTTGAGTTTAGATGTTGCGTTGGTTTTGTCACCATGAAACATTGGGATCATCACCAACTCACTACTCTTTGTTCATTCAGTTAACTGAAGACTAGTTGACTAGTTAACTCAGCTCGGTGGCAGTTCACTCTCGTAACTACCAGAGAGACTAGACTAGGTGGCAGTTTACTCTTGTAACTGTTGGTGTGTGTCCAGATCAATCTAGACCACCACTATGGCTCATTAGTTACTCATGTATCATATATCTATTGTAAATTATTCACTCTTTGAGTGTGGAAACAGTTAATGAGAATTCTTTCATTCTTTCTCTCCTTCTTATTTCTCCAATTCTCTTTGCAAATGTGTGTATTATTGTTTAGCTAGATCTATTCTGTGCAGGTTCAACACATTTACATACGTTTGGTATCATGTATTGTCTACCCAAAGTAATAATAACACTACGGTGTCTAGACTCATACACAACATGATGCTTCAACAAATATGGTTGTCCTAAAAGAACATCACAAACATCAAGGGGAGCAATAGCACACAGTACCTCATCTTTGAAAGGCTTGATGCCATACGGAATATGACACTATTGGCTGACACAGAGATCTATTCCATGATGAAGCCATTCAATGGTGTAGGGCTACAGGTGCAGTGTCGTTGTCAGGTCCAGCCACTTGACGACCTCTATTGAAATCAGGTTCTTCTTACTTACGCTATCGACATTGAAATGAAGCAGAGCTCCCTTTACCCACATATGCGAGTGAAAGAGGTGTTCTCCTTCCTCTAGTTATTTCGGTTCACTTGGTCGGACTTTGGTGGTAGTGATAGTGTCACTGGGTTCAACATCAATAATCCTCTTCCCAACTTCAGAATTTGATTCGTAATCAGAATCGGCCTCTGACTCGGAAGCCTTCAATTTGGCCATGAGTTACTACTTGGATCGACATTCTTTGGTGTTGTTCCAAGGGATTTTATGGTACTCACACCATTTTCCTATGTCCTTCTTCTTGTTTTCATTGCCCTTCTTGTTTTGTGGCTTCTACTAGTTGTCCTGAAGGAGGCCATCTCGACTTGGTCCCTTTCTGTGTGGGTTGAGACCACCTTTTCACTGCTTCAACTATGAGGGGTTTGCAGATCCAAAATCTCGCCTTTTCTACTTAAATTTCTGCTCGATTTGGAACGTGTCTCTATAAGTCGTTCCCAATGAGGTGATGTCCAAAAAATCCATTTATGTTTGAATGTATCTATGCAAAAAGTCGTGGTATTTGAGCACCATATGACACTCAGAGTCTTTCATACCCAATTTGGTGCGTAGGGTATGGAAAATATTGGTGAAATCTGGTACTTTCTGGTTTCTTTTTTGACATATGGTGGTACATCTAGTGTATTAGTTCTCGTAGCTTCCAACATGGTAGTATTGTTCTTTAATGGCGTCCTTGAAGGAATCCCATGTAGGGGCCAACACAAACATTGTAGATTCTTTTACGACCCTTTCCTCAGAGTAAGTATCCCACCAGTCTTTAACATGGGGAATGACCTTGAGGAGTGAAAAAGTGATATTTTCCCTATCAAAAAAATTGTGGACTGAAAAATACCCTTCGTACAGATTCAACCATTTATCGACAACATCTCCATCTATCAGTCCTTCAAATAATGGAATATCAAAATTTACATGTACCTTGAAGGGGGTTGCATGGTTGCTTGATGAAGATGCTTCTCCTATGGGAAGTCATTGAAGAATCTACACAAACTTGTCCATCATTTTTTTCCTTTGTCGTGCAAGGGCTTCCTTGAGCAACATTTTAATAGGATCTCCTTCTTCATCTTCTTTCTTTTCGTCCCCCATGGGTTGTTTTCAGGCTCGGTGCAACCAATATTGCAATGGATCAATCGGCTCGAGTCCCAACTTCTTGTACCCAGATCTTGTCAAGGACATGCACAAAGAAAAATAAATGAAGACCAGATCGCTTTGATACCACTGATCCGGATTTAGGAGTGGAAAGAAATGATTAGCAAACCAAATACAATAAACATAGATATATGAAGAATAACATAGCTATCTAGTGAACAATATCTTCTATTGAATAATGAAATAGGCTGAAACTGTAAAACTGCAGAACTGAAAGACTTGTGTGAATGGTGGTATCTATCTCTAAGAAGAGATGTGGCTGCTACGCACATCCGTCTGACAAGAATCAATTACAATGAGGCTCTAGAGGCCTTTTTGATATTATTCATGAATTCCAAAACTAGGTAGACATCCAAAAGCCTAACCCTAGAAGGTGAAACGCCAAAATTCATGTGGGCCCCTATGGGTAAGTTGGTGTAAGTTGGTACCTCAACTTCCCAGGGTCGTAATTTTTTCATATGACCTTCATTTTAAGCGCGTGATAGCTCGTTGGAAATATATTTCATAGAAATACATATTCCACTGTCAAACTCTGACTCCGTTTATAGTTTGACTGTGGCGAGACAAAAAAACAATGTTTAGGGCCCCAAATCATCCCTAGAAATACAACAAGATACGTTGACATGAAAACATACAAAATAAGCCAATTGGATTAAGCGAGAGGCCACCAGTATCCACCTGGAGGATGTGTGGGACTTCAAACAACCCCATAAGTGTAGAACCCACAATTACAAAGAAGTACAGAAGAGCGTGTTGAACAAAAACAAGCAAGAGGAGCCAATTGGAATAGGTGGGTGGCCACCAATATCCACTTGGATTAAAAGCCACCTCATCAACTAGATTTTCTCTCACTCTAACACCTCATCAAGAGACAAGGTTAGGACAAGGAAAAATATGATCTAATACATGCATAGGATAAAAACTATATCTTATAATGTGAAATCCACAAATATGGTGTAGGACTTAATGTTTGTACAGGGAATCGGAGACTAACACAAAAATAGTATTGTTGAGCTCAAAACCCTATTTTCATAGAAAATGAACCCGAATATATTGTTCCCAATCAAGAGGCTAATGAGTTTCGTCCTCTTACCCGAGCATACACTTAGAAAATAAACTAATTTCCCATTTTTCCATAACCTAAGCACATGCTTAGAAAATAGAATAGCTTTGACATCTTATGAGATGACTAACCTTGAAATAAGACTTTCAAATTCTAAACCTTTGATGCCACATGCCCACAATATATATATATATATATATATATATATATATATATATATATTCCAAGGAGGAAAAGAATTAAATAAAGTGCATGCATAGGTGTGATAATTAAAATAGAATTGTAATAAACACCCATAGATTAACATAAATTTATGGAAACTAAATTCCCATGCCCAGATTCAAGCATAATCACACATAGATTGAAAAATACATATTTCCATAATATAAAAGCATTAATTGCATATTCATAAACAATGATAATGCACTTACTTTTATCAAAAATTGTCCAAGAAACTATGTATGACTGAGCAATTTTCCACCCAACTAATGGTATCTAATTTAGATACCACCCCAAGCTAGGCTATGAGGCCACTAGGGTGAAGGAGACAACCTGGAGGATTTTATATCACTCAATCAAACCCATTTGTTTTTGCGCTTAGCTAATCTATTCATCATAGAGCACTTTAGGTATCTCATCTAGTCATCAAATAGACATAACACTATTTTCCACCACCCCACACAATGAAAGGAAAATCTTCCCTTTTTTTGCTACACAATCCTTGAGGTATATTCTTTCCTCCAATTCTTCTTAGTGTGGGTAGAAAGAGCTCAATCTACTATATGCTTCCTAGACGTTGCTTACAAGAACACTACTTATCTCTCAAGCATATAAAGAGAAACAAACACATTGTTGGTGATGGATTCTTAACTTGTTAAACCTCCATGCTCACTTACAATTGTATATCTTTCATCCAAGGTTTATCTTTCCTATTTGTAGTGTCGATTTTTGGTCAATTTCCATATTGGTTATGGCTAGCAATTGATAACACAACTTGAGCAATGTCGAGCATGAAATTGACAGTACTAGAGTGAATTCTAAGATAAAATGATCGAATGAGCATGGGAGAATTGAGCGGAATGATTCCTAACATTACTTCTAATGGGAGAAATTTAGCACAGTTACACTTCCCCATGATGATTTTACTCAACCCATACTTCCATAATGACATGATAAGACTTCCCCACCAACCTGTTGCATTCATTTAATGATTGGTTTTATAAGTGAATGGAGGTGGATGGTTTCATTTAAGGGACATTATGGAAAAAAGATGAGACATAAGGTTGAGTTAGCAATAGAAGATTTACTTTCACATAAGACCCCTTTCCTCTCCCTTTTGGTGGATTCATAGCCCATCTTGTTCTCTTCGCAGCTATCTTAGACCATTATATATATTATATTTCAGTCATTATATATTATATTTCAGCAATAGTATTTACATAGCTTGAGTACATAGTGACAAACCTACCCCACATTTCCTAAAATTATATTTACTTTATACATATCTAACCAATGGCTAGTTGGATCTTCTCATTGAACTTAGCACTAAGAACTCATATTAAGATATTTACATCATTTACATATGAATTCATTTATTTAAATTTATATATAAACTAAATCAATATATTCCAAAATTAAAACTAAAGTATTAAAAAATATATATATCATTAAAAACTTACAAAATGTGATTTTTTTATTCATAATATGTATACTTAAACCATGTTTTATTCATACTATATACACTTCGAGCCATTTTTTTCACTCATAATATGTATACTTAAGCCATTTTTTATTCATAATATATACACTTCGAGCCATTTCTTAATTCATAATATGTATGCTTCAAGCCAATTTCTTAATTCATAATATGTATACTTTAACCATTTTGAATCTTTAATGTGAGGGTTATTAAAAAAATGGATTCAAGTTGATGATAGTTACGGAATGACATTAACTTTCTCATATAAAATGTCTTTTTGGGGTGAATTTATGATGTCTTCCACTACTAAGGAAATGAACAATTAAAAATGAAAATGACATTGACATTTTATTTTATTTTTAATATATGATATCTTCTCCGACTCTTCGTGAGAGATATGGTGGAAAGCAACAAGGTGCTACTGGAGAAAATAGACATGTTGGAAAACATAGCAGACTCATTGACCTATTCTATGAGTGTTCTTAAGTTCTCTTAGTGCAGAGAGACAAAGGGCATTGCTACCCTGATTTTGTGAACGGAAGTTCAGGAATATCTTGTTAAAGAAAAGAAGACAACAAGTGGGACAATGTTGATTTGTTATATTCTATGTGGTGAAATTCGAGTCGAGATAGATCGAATGATGATCGAAAGTCGAGGTGAATCGAAAACAAGTCAAAGGTCAAGGGAGTCTACCGAGCAAAGTGAAAGTTGAAGGTATCGATGACAAAGTCAACCGACAAGAGGTCAAAGTGCGAGCGTGAGACGACTAAATAGAGACCAAATGAAGGTCGACTGGTAGTCAAGTGGTAACCCAACTTGTAATTCAACTCTAACAGAATCCCAAGTTTTGCAGGATTTGTAACCAATAATATACACGGATCTGTAACCGTTTTTTGGGCACCAATATTTAGGATTTCTCCTATTGTAAAACATATAAAGAGGCATGTTGGAAGGCCGTAAAGGAAAATGCAAGAATGAAAAATGTTGTAATGCTAATGCTTGGTAAATTGTAGGTTGTTGGTCATGCATATGTAAGTCGATTTGGCTACAGGTTTTTTCTTGTGAAGGAAAGAGGGTATGATGGCGATTGTGTCTTAGGTGTGGACCAAGGTTAGGAATGTAACCTTTTATTCAGATCAAATAAGAAAAAAAAAGAGAAAAACACTCAAAGGAACGCTGGTTTCTCTCGATTAAGGGTTCTAGGGTAAAATCTCGATGTACTATGTGATTGCTTGTTTCATTTACATTCTTGATTAAATTCTTCTTCTCTTCTACTAGGATTAGTGTGGAAGTGTCTTTCATTTCCTGAAAAAAACCACCATGGTGTTATTATTCCCTTAATACCATAAGAGCTTTGATACAATGTTAAGAAATAAGACACAAGACAAAACACAAGAAATTGGTGGAAAAGGCTTTATTCTATATTCTTATTTTACAATATTCATTTCAATGATACACCTTTATTGTACATGAATGAAACCACCTCATCAACTAGATTTTCTCTCATGTCGACACCTCATCGGGGGATAAGGCTAGGAGGAGGCAAAATATGATCTAGTACATACTTAGGATAAAAACTATATCCTATAATGTGAAATACAAAAAAGAAGTGTAGGACTTAATGTTTGTATAGGGAGTCACAAACTAACACAAAGATAGTATTGTTGATCTCAAAACCCTATTTCCATAGAAAATGAACCCCAATATATTGTTCCCAATCAAGAGGCTAATGAGTTTTGGCCTCTTACCCGAGCACACACTTAGAAGATAAACTATTTTCCCACTTTTCCATAACCTAAGAACATGCTTAGAAAATAGAGTAGCTTTGACATCTTATGAGATGACTAACCATGAAATAATGCTTTCAAATTCTAAACCTTGGAGGCCATATCCCCACAATAAAAACTAAATAATTTTTCCAAGGAGGAACACAATTAAATAAAGTGCATGCATAGGTGTGATAATTAAAACAAAATGGAAATAAACACCCATAGATTAACAAAAAATTATGGAAATTAAATTCCCATGCCCAGATTCAAGCATAATCACACATAGATTGAAAAATGCATATTTCCATAATATAAAAGCATTAATTGCATATTCATAAACAATGATAGTGCACTTACTTTTAACAACAATTGGTCCAAGAAACTATGTATGACTGAGCAATTTTCCA
>ML780067.1:67388-77623 GCA_009831015.1 Picea engelmannii
TGCATTGAAAAGTTATACATTTCATAAATATTTCAATGAGCATATAAAAATGTTCCATACATATAAAATAAAGATTGAGTAAGTCTATCACCATATCTTCAAGCATTGTAACTTTATATTATCGTATAAATATTCACATAAAAAGGTTCCATACATATAAAATAAAGATTGAGTAAGTCTATCACCATATCTTCAAGCATTGTAACTCTATATTATCAAGTCCCCTACCAACTGGAGATTTGTTTAACATATCTCCAAACTGCGATTAATGGCAAGAAGAAATCGATTATTTCTATAGAAACAAGGATATATAAATCTAGAACTCGAAGTAAACTATCATAAAATGCGTCAAAATTTGCCTAAATAGATCACATACCAATCTACGATTCGGGTCATCATTCTGAATGACCTTCTTCCAACCATCCCGACAAAATTTGGCATACTCCAAAACTTCTTCTATTGATATTGCATCTAAGTCTGCATCTATTTTATCAACAAATGTGGCCCAAGAATTGGCCTCTTCTCGCTGACGCTTCATGCCAACATCAACACCATAGAACATAGCTTCCAAATTTTCCCCGATTGCAGTCTTGGCCTCTTTGCCAAGTTCTGATGTAGACTGGAACTCTGAAAGTGATGCAAATGCCCCTTTTGGGAGAGGTACTAAAGGTTGTGGAGGCCTCGACAATGCTCCACTTCGATATGCCCCTTTGTGATTCTATGTATGTCATTTACCAGTACCATAATATTTGGACGGTAGACTGGTATAATCTGGGTGCATGTGCAAAAAAAACTCCGCAAAAAAACGTCTTGCAAAATAGTGTGGAACCTCATCGTTCCACGGAAATTTCCCATATGCAGCCAAAAATCTGTTATACAGATGTCCGACAAAGTGGGGGTGTGATGCAGGAGCATCTCAAACAAGCCAGTGCGGAGACATCAGACAGCTGGACGAGCCTAGCGCAAATTTTGAAATTCTCTTGAAAGTTAATGCGCCAACCTTAAATGAGAAAATAAAATGAAGGCGCACTTGTAAAATGTAAATGGACTTTGAGCGATTCGCTCCTGTCCATAGTAGATAGAGGCATTTATAATAGTTAATGCAAGTAGATAGGAATTAATGTGTAGATTAGACAGTTTAGAAGGAAAGAGGGAAACGGGGTATAGACACCCTCACTTGTATCATTGTAACATTAGCAAGAGCAGACAGAGAAGCAGAGAGCTGTGTAGCAGACTCCATGTAAAAAAGTTCTGAATTAATACAAGAAAGATTTGATTCAGACTCATGGTGTTCATATATTCTCCATGTATTCATTTTTGGATGTTATGCTCATGAATGTTTTACTCTTTCTGTCATGCAATTGCTTTTATGCTATGTGTGAATGATTTCTTATTGAATGTCTGAAATCTAAGAGAGGAAGAGTAAAGGGAATGAGTTTCAATTGTTTCTCTATCTGAGTGAGGATTCCTGCAAGGAGTGCAGTTGAATTGTCCGCAAGGAGTGCGTTGACAAAGGGTTCAGATAGTTTATCTTTTGTTCTCATTCACACAGAAGTGCAGTTAGGCACATGAGTCGTGCAAGGAGTGCGCAGGCCGAGTAAAGTCTCAGGGTTGTGGACCTGAGTGAAGTATTGTAAGACTGTTGATGCAGGTGTGCACAGAGTCAAAGGAATTTCAACACTTGAAAGTGTTTGAAGGTTGCCGCAAGGAGTGCGTGCAAGATTCTTCTCTAAGACTTGGAGTTATAAGGAAGCTCAGGAAGGATAGAGCCTTATAACCGCTGAAAGGGTTGCACAGAAGTTTTACCTGGAAGTATTAAGAAGGCATCGTAAGTTTGTGTCGCAGGTGGACAAGTTTGTGGAGGAACACTTAGTTATTCGTAGAAATCGTCAAGGAGGAACAAACGGTCGGAATTCTCTTAGGAGGATTCGTGAAATCCCATGAGCTGTCAGATCTCACGGAAGAGCAAGTGAGTTACCGTGAGTATTCCAAAAGTTTCTAAGCTCAGGAGGAGTAGGACAGTAGATCCAAGCCACAAGGGCCATTGGATTCGCAAGTGAATCCCTATTTCGGGATTTTGTGGTTGGAAGTCCCGTAAAATTTGCAACGGGAATCGCGATATCACGAAACACAAAATCCCGAAGACTAAAAGGACGGTGTGGGGTCAGAGGAGTCAGTGAGGCAGACAGGTGGCGTACTGTCGACACGGAGTCAAACCTCATAGACCATTTCTGGCTTTCGTGGGGTAAAGTTCTGAGTTCCTTGCATTAGGATTCGCGACATTGTGAAGTCCGAAGTCCCGATGGAGTGAAGGGGCATTGAAAAGTCAACTCGCGAGCGCATCGGCGTTTCGGGACATCAGGATTCAGGAGTCAAGGAGGCGAGTTGCTCCGCATCGCAATCGCCGAAATCGTGATAAGGAGAAGTCCGAGAGAGAAAAAAGGTCAGCGTTGACTGTTCTCGGGTTTCAGAGATTTGGAGACAGGACGCTTGATCACCGGATCCGCAAAGGTGCGAAGGTGCGAAGTCCGACCTCTCGAGGTATAAAGGGGGAATCTCCCGAAGTTAGTTATGGGTGAATATTTCCCGAAAGGGAAATAGAAGAGTTGTTTTAGAGTTCTTTGGGGCCGAGAAGAGAAGAAGATCCTGAGGACGTGGACCTTCCGACCTGCGGGCTGAGGGAGGGCTACGTCAGGTTTGGTATCAGAGCCCAGAAAGAATTCTTTGCTTTCTGTAGCAGAGAAAAGAAGGATTCATCATGCTGCCATGAAGAAGAGATAGACAATCACCCGATTCGGAAGAGGAAAGGGAGATGTCCAGAGGAAGGGGTAGGAAGGTGCAGAATCCAGAAGTAGAAAGAGATCTGCATAACATACGCGCCAGAATTGTGGACATGGAGATAAGACAAAGGCGCACAGCTGATGTAGGAGATATCAGTGAGTTCGAAAATGAAGATGATGCTAGACATGGAGAAGAAGAAGTCACAACAGAAGATGCAACAAATGAACGTTTGATTAAGGCTATTGCAAGAATGGGTGCAAGAGTGAAAATGGGCATTCCAGTTTATGAGGGAAACTTGGATGCAGAGGAGCTTCTAGACTGGATTAGAGATCTAGACACATACTTTGACTATGAAGATGTTGAAGAGGACAAGAAGGTCAAGCATGCTGTCATGAGATTGAAAGGACATGCAGCGTTGTGGTGGGATGAACTACAAACTAACAGACGTTGCAAAGGTAAGCAAAAGATCAAAAGCTGGGATAGAATGATTGTGAAGATGAAGGTGAAATTCATCCCCAGAGATTACCAGATTACTCTGTTCAGGAGGATGCAGAACCTGAGACAGAAGCTAATGTCAGTGAAAGAATACACTAAAGAATTCTACAGGCTGAACATCAGGGCAGGTCATCGGGAAAGCGATGATGAAAAGGTTGCCAGATACATGAATGGCCTGAGATACGATATCCAGGATGAGATGAGCATGTTGACCATCCGAACGGTGGAAGATTCTTATCAATTGGCTCTAAAAGCTGAAGAGAAGCTGAGCCAAAAGAAGGGTCAAAGAGGCCGAGGCAGAAGTCAGCCCAAAGGCAAGTCAGCTGCCCAGGATAAAAACTAGAAGCCCAAGGAGGACTGGAAGAAACCTCAGACTCGAACTGAGAGAGGTGGAACCTCACAGCGAGGGAAATATGCTAAACAGAGAGGATAGCATACTGGACAGAGAGAAGATTATGCTGATAGCAATGTTTTTCCTCATACCAGAGGTAGAGGAAGAGGAAGAGGTGGAGTGATAACATGTTTCACATGTGGAAAGAATGGGCACAAGTCTTATGAGTGTCCAGATAAAAAGAAAGAAGGAGGAGAAGCTCACATCGCTGAAGCACAAAGGCGGGATGTTGAGGCAGAAGATGTTGAAGGCAGAAGATCGTTGATGATGCGAAAAAAAAAATTGACACCTGAGAAGGAGGTGGAGAGTTCAGTCTAAACGAATTGACTTTTCCGGACTGCTTGCAAAACCAAGGACAAGGTATGCAAATTCATTGTGGATAGTGGTAGCACTGATAATCTTGTTTCAACCAAGATGGTAGAAAAGTTGGAGCTGGAGACGATTGATCATCCAAGCCCATACAGAGTCTCATGGTTACAAAAAGGACATCAGGTAACTGTCACTAAACAGTGTTTAGTTGAATTCAAGATAGGAGGATATAATGATAAGATCTTGTGTGATGTTATTCCTATGGATGTTTGTCATCTATTGCTGGGTAGACCATGGAAATATGACAGGAATGTGATTCATGATGGAAGGATGAACACATACACCCTAGAGAAGAATGGGAGAACTCACATGTTGCTTCAAATCAAGGATAAGGAAGTGAAACCTGAAGTAAGCAACACTGTACTTCTCATGAGTGGGAAGGAACTTCTTACAGAGGTAAAGAAGAAGGAAGAACTACAATTCATTGTGGTCAGGAAGCCAAGGATTATTTTAACCAGCACAAGAGTAGATGATTTACCAAAAGAGATTCAGGAACTACTAGAAGAGTTCGCTGACATAGTAGTGGACAAACTATCTCATTCGTTGCCACCGATCAGGAGTGTGAGTCATCATATTGATCTCATACCAGGAGCCAGTTTACCAAACAAAGCCATGTATAGATTGATGCCACAAGAGAATGAAGAGGTCAAAAGACAAGTCCAGGAATTGTTGGACAAGGGGTTGGTCAGAGAAAGCTTGAGTCCGTGTGTTGTTCCAACATTACTCAGTCCGAAGAAAGACGGAGGCTGGAGGATGTGTATTGACTTGAGGGCAATCAACAAGATAACCATCAGGTACAGATTCCCATTGCCGAGGATGGATGATCTGATGGATTGCTTGAGTGGAGCAAAGTATTTTTCAAAGATTGATTTGAAGAGTGGTTATCACCAGATTCGCATGAGAGAAGGTGATGAATGGAAAACAACCTTCAAGACAAACGAAGGGTTGTATGAATGGCTTGTTATGCCGTTTGGCTTAAAAAATTCACCAAGTACCTTCATGAGGTTGATGAACGAAGTCCTGAGGGAGTTCATCGGAAAATTTGTCATTGTGTATTTGGATGACATACTGATTTTCAGTAAAACGGAGGCTGAACACTTGAAGCATTTGGCTACAGTGATGGAAAGGCTACAGCAGGAGAAGATGTTGATAAACATGAAGAAGTCCTCATTCATGAAGATGGAGCTCATTTATCTTAGGTTTGTTATTTCTGCAGATAAGTTGAGGATGGATCCAGGTAAGGTGGAAGTGATCAAGAATTGGCCATCAATGAAGAATATCTTTGAGGTGAGAAGTTTTCATGGATTGGCTAGTTTCTACCGAAAATTCATTAGGAATTTCAGTGGAATTAGTGCAGGGATGATGGACACAGTGAAGAAGAGACATAATTCTTTTCACTGGACAGAAGAAGCTAAAAAAAGCTTCAATTTATTGAAGAGAAAGATCACGGAACAACCAATTTTGGTGTTGCCGGATTTCCAAAAGACATTTCAAGTGAAATGCGATGCAAGTGGGTTTGTGATAGGAGCGGTCTTGAGTCAGGATGACAGGCCAATAGCATACTTCAGCGAGAAGCTCAATGAAGCGAAAGTGAATTACTCCACATATGATAAGGACTTCTATGCTATTGTTTAGGCATTGAAAAAATGGAGGCATTACTTGATTCCGAAGGAGTTTGTCTTATACGGTGACAATCATGCATTGCAATTTGTGACTCAACAGGAGAAATTGAATCAGAGACATGTAAAATGGGTTGAGTATATGCAAAATTTCACTTTTGTGATTAAACATATTTCTGGTACTGCTAACAAAGTGGCTGATGCTTTGAGCAGGAAGTGTTTGTTGTTGCAGGAGTTCAAAGTCAAAACATTAGGTTTTGATGATCTCAAGGACATGTACGCAGATGATCCATATTTTAAGGAGGCGTATGAAGCAGCTGAGAATCCAATTATCAAAGATAGGAGCCAGTGGGCAGAATACATGATCCAGGAAGGATTGTTGTTTAAGAGCAATCAGTTGTGTATTCCGAAATGCTCCATGAGGGAGAATTTGCTGAAGGAGAAACACAATGGAGGATTGGTCGGACACTTCGGTCATGATAAGACGTTCACAAAGTTGAATGAGTCATACTTTTGGCCAGGAATGTGAGCAGAGGTCAAGAGATTTGTGGACAGATGTAGAATTTGTCAGCATTCGAAGGGAAGGAAACAGAATGCAGGGTTTTATCAACCATTGTCTATACCTGAGAAGCCATGGGATGAAATCAGCATGGATTTCATATTGGGATTGCCAAGAACAAAAAGAGGGTTTGACTCAATCTTTGTGGTAGTGGATAGGTTTTCCAAAATGGCACACTTCATTCCATGTCATAAAACCAGTGACGGAACACACATTGCGAATCTGTTTTTCAAAGAAGTCATTCGACTTCACGACTTACCAAGGAGCATAGTCTCAGATCGAGATATGAAGTTCATAGGACATTTCTGGAGGACATTGTGGAAGAGGCTGGGAACTAACTTGTCGTTTAGTTCTGCTTATCATCCTCAGACGGATGGACAAATAGAAGCAGTGAACAGAAGTCTGGGAGACTTGCTGAGAAGCTTGGTAACAGAACACCACAGCTAGTGGGACAACATACTACCATAGACAGAGTTTTCTTATAATGACTCAGTAAACAGAAGCATAGGGCGGAGTCCATTTTAGATTGTTTATGGCATGCAGCTGAGAGGGATTTCTGAGTTAAGGGATTCAGAACTGAATGGAACTAGGAGCACTAGTGCAGAAGAATTCACAAAAGCGATGAAGGAACTTCACAGCCAGGTGAAGAACTGATTGCAGAATTCAAGTTAGGAGTATAAACATAGAGCATATCAACACAGGAGACAACTTCAATTTGAAGTTGGTGACTTGATTCTGGCACATCTGAGAAAAGAGAGGTTCCTGAGAGGAACATATAACAAACTAAAAATGAAGAAAATCGGACCCTGTAAGGTCTTAAGGAAATTTGGGGCAAATGCTTACGAGGTTGAATTACCCAATGGGATCGAAATTTCTCTGATATTCAATGTCTCAGATTTGTACCCATACAAAGTTGAGGAAACAGGAGCAAGTGATGAACAACCAGAGGTGCAGTGGCGAAAGCAGATGCCAATTGCAGAAAAGCCGTAGATGGAGCGCATACTGGACAAAAGAGTGAGCAGAAAGACTAGGTGAAAGAAATATTTTGAGTATTTGGTCAAGTGGAAGGGCCATCCAGTTGAAGATGCCAAGTGGGAGAACGAAGCAGAGATCCAGAAGCATGGACAGACCGTGTGCGATCTCATGGACAGGAGCCCATGAAAATTTTCAAGCGAGGGAGTATGATGCAAGAGTATCTCAAACGAGCCAGCGCAGAGACATCGGACAACTGGACGAGCCCAGTGAAAATTTTGAAATTCTCTTG
Organism: Picea engelmannii; assembly: GCA_009831015.1. Lineage (NCBI taxonomy): Eukaryota > Viridiplantae > Streptophyta > Pinopsida > Pinales > Pinaceae > Picea > Picea engelmannii. The sequence goes on from ML780067.1 coordinate 74,867, forward strand.
AAAGTTAATGCGCCAACCTTAAATGAGAAAATTAAATGAAGGTGCACTTGTAAAATGTAAACGGACTTTGAGCGATTCGCTCTCGTCCATAGTAGATAGAGGCATTTATAATAGTTAATGCAAGTAGATAGGAATTAATGTGTAGATTAGACAGTTTTAGAAGGAAAGAGGGAAACGGGATATAGACACCCTCACTTGTATCATTGTAACATTAGCAAGAGAAGATAGAGAAGTAGAGAGCTGTGTAGCAGACTCCATGTACAGAAATTCTGAATTAATACAAAAAAGATTTGATTCAGACTCATGGTGTTCATATATTCTCTGTGTATGCATTTTTGGAATTTATGCTCATGAATGTTTTACTCTTTCTGTCATGCAATTGCTTTTATGCTATGGGTGAATGATTTCTTGTTGAATGTCTGAAATCTGAGAGAGGAAGAGTAAAGGGAATGAGTTTCAATTGTTTCTCTATCCGAGTGAGGATTCCTACAAGGAGTGTAGTTGAATTTTCCGCAAGGAGTGCATTGACAAAGGGTTCAGATAGTTTAGCTTTTGTTCTCATTCACACAGAAGTGCAGTTAGGCACAGGAGCTGTGAAAGGAGTGTGCAGGCCGAGTAAAGTCTCAGGGTTGTGGACCTTAGCGAAGTATTGTAAGACTGCTGTTGCAGGTGTGCGTAGAGTCGAAGGAATTTCAACACTTGGAAGTGTTTGAAGGTTGCCGCAAGGAGTGCGCGCAAGAGTCTTCTCTAAGACTCAGAGTTATAAGGAATCTCAGGGAGGATAGAGCCTTATAACCACTGAAAGGGCTGCATAGAAGTTGTACCTAGAAGTATTAAGAAGGCATCGTAAGTTTGCGCCGTAGGTGGACAAGTTTGTGGAGGAACACTTAGTTATTCATAGAAATCGTCAAGGAGGAACGGACGGTTAGAATTCTCTGAGGAGGATTCATGAAATCCCGTGAGCCGTCAGATCTCATGGAAGAGCAAGTGAGTTACCGTGAGTATTCCAAAAGGTTCTAAGATCAGGAGGAGTAGGACCATAGATCCAAGCCACAAGGGCCATTGGATTCGCAAGTGAATCCCTATTTCAGGATTTCATGGTTGGAAGTCCCGTAAACTTTGCAACGGGAATCGCGATATCATGAAACGTGAAATCCCGAAGACTAAAAGGATGGTGTGGGGTCAGAGGAGTTAGTGAGGTAGACAGGTGGCGTACTGTCGACATAGAGTCAAACCCCATAGACCATTTTGGGTTTTCGTGGGGTAAAGGTCCGAGTTCCTTGCATTAGGATTCGTGACATTGCGAATTTCGAAGTCCCGATGGAGTGAAGGGGTGTTGAAAAGTCAACTCGCGAGCACATCGGCATTTTGGGACATCGGGATTCGGGAGTCGAGGAGGCGAGTTGATCGGCATCGCGATCATCGAAATCGCGATAAGGAGAATTCCGAGAGAGAGAAAAGGTCAGCGTTGACTGTTCTTGGATTTCGGAGATTTGGAGACAGGATGCTTGATCACCGGATCGATGAAGGTGCGAAGGTGCGAAGTCCGACCTCCCGAGGTATAAAGGGGGAATCTCCCGAAGTTAGTTGTGGGTGCAGATTTCCCGAAAGGGAAATAGAAGAACTGTTATAGAGTTCTTCGGGGCCGAGAAGAGAAGAAGATCATGAGGATGTAGACCTTCCAACCCATGGGTTGAGGGAGGGTTGCGTCAGGGTGCTTAAAATATTACACCTTCAACATTTTTCGCTTTGGACCCTCTTTGAAATTGAACATGGATATGGCGTCTTCTTTTGAAACTCTGTTTTTCACTGTATCCCATTTATCAGGACCCATCACCTCTGACTTTCGCTGCCTCATTAGATCGAAAAAACTGTCAGTGGTTGGCCCCATCTTCTGATATGCATCCATAAAGTTTTCCAGTGAATGCAAAACAATTTGCAAACTTTGTTTTTTCTCCAAAGGAAGTTCCAAGACCGCCAAATCATTTTCCAACCTCTTTTTAACACTTGAGCATCGCTCAAGCGCCATTGCTTCTGTATTCCCTTCCCAGGGAATTTCATCGCCAACTTTTGAAGAATAGGTGGATGCTAGCATGTAATCTTCTATTTCTTCATAATGTGGCCTACTACATCCACCTTCACCCTCTGCATCGACATTTGAATCTTCATGACAGCCACTCTCATTGTCACCCCTTTCTCTAAATTGATTGCCTACACACACATTTGAAAGTAACTTCAAGATTTAACCTCGCATAAATTTAAATACAACAAAATTCAACAAAAATAAACAAAATTTAAGAAACTTACCAGAAATGTTCTCTGGTCCAGAGCCATTCCCTACATTCTCAGGTGTAGGAGTGTTGATGCACAACCTATCCAAGAAGGTTGCATCCATAACACTGGTTTGAGCAGGTTCTTCAATTGATCTATTTACAGACTCGGTTGAAACTCTCATCTGACGAGATTGTTGGTGCTCACTCAGAGTCTCAGTTGAAGAAGGAGTTATTGTTCTTCCTTCTTGAGAATTCCTAGAACGTTTGCGAGGTATGTTTGCATAATCTCGTGTCGACATCACTCCGCAATATCTATCCACGATGCAGAGTTTATAAAAAAAAATCCAAAGATGTACACAAGTTCAAGCAATTAAAAACACAGAGATAAATCAAAGTTTTAAACAATCAAGCCACAGAGGTACTTCAAGATTTAACCTCACATAAATTTAAATACAACAAAATTCAACAAAAATAAACAAAATTT
>ML780067.1:84236-103196 GCA_009831015.1 Picea engelmannii
GCCACAGGGCTGGCCACCCGCGGCCAACTCACAGTCCAACAGGGGCCCAAATAATATAAACACTACAAAAACAAATGTAAATTACAATTCAACCATACATTTTAAAAATTATAACTAAAATTATATTCTACTGGACTGTGACTAAGAGTTGGTTGCGGGTGGACAGCCTTGTGGCCAAGCCGAGGGCACGCCCACAGCTTGGCCACAAGGATGGCCACCCGCGGCCAACTCACAGTCCAACACTACAAATTACACTACAAATAATATAAACACTACAAATTACAAATGTAAATTACATTTCAACCATACATTTTGAAACTTATTACTGAAAATATGTTCTACACTATAGACAATTACCTGTTGTTTGGCGCATCCACGCTCGCAAATGCAACGACGACCCCTGCACTCACAACCTCACGATGACCCCTATGCTCACGACCTCCCGACGACCTCACAAGCGCAACCACCTCACAGATGACCTCACGACCTCGTGTCCTCTTCTCTCACGAAACGACAACAAATTTTGTAAAATGTTTCAACATCGATGTGTGGTTAATATACAAACAATCTTTCGGTCGAAAGATTGTTTGACCAAACAAATTTTCGGCCGAACTATCTTTGTGCCGAACAATTGTTCCGTCTGAAAGAGGATTGCCGGAAAGAAAATATCCGGCCGACTAAATTTGTACATGCAAATTGAGGGTGCAGTTATTGCACCGTTCGATTTGACGTTTCTTTTTTCGGCCGAAAAATATTATGAGTTTGGCCGAAAAAATGTTTTTCGGAATTTTGGAGACCTGATTGTCACGAAAGTGTAACCCACCTCCGTGATTTCACCCTGCCATGGCTTCTCTAGTTAGATCCCGCGCAAAAAAATTCAAAATCCATGGCTCCCAACGTCCCTCTACTCCCCCTGCAAAGTACGATAAATATTTACACTTACCAAAGCATGGCCTCATAGGGCCTCAGTTGATAAAAAGAGTTGATAAAAAGTATGACTCAGACAAGTGCATTCTTCTTTTTGGTATAGTGACAATTTTTTTCATTGTTTATACCATGTTAATGTTAAGTAGCAATTTATGATTGAAGTAAGAGATTATATAATGAAAGTTGAAACTGATATTGGGATTTTTTTATGTAACTATCAAGTAGAGATGGAATTTGAAAGACAAATTGACTTATAAAATTTGATGGACAAATTGACTTATAAAATTTGGTGGACAAATTATTTGTGACCAATCAATTTTCTTGTCATATGATTAGAATTTTTGTATAATCATCAAAAACCTTTTAATTAAAAGAGATGGACAAATTATTTATAATTTGCTTGTCAAATATTATTAATTTTTTTTTATAATCATCAAAAACTTCTTAATTAAGAGAGATAGAATGAACATTACAGCATTTAAAACTGTACAATTTAATAGGCTTTATTGAAATCCCAAATCCCAACCGTGCTCTCACTTAAATGGCCAAGTTTAATTTTAAAATTAAATTTCTGGCTATCTTGCATAAAATTTGCATAATACGACAGAGTGACCCACATAACTTAGAAAAGAAAAGGAAAAGGACAAATGAGTTCGATTGGCAATTGGTTCTTTTTAGATGGAGATCTTTGGTTTAAGAAAAGGCCAACCACTTTTATGTCTCAAGATTTTAAAATTAAGCATTTACAATAAGTTATTTGGCCTTACCTTGGGAGGACTCCACCTTTGCGATAACATCACCATATGCACCCTTATTAAACTGGTGGAGATTGAGATTTTAAAGATGTCATTTATTAGTTATTTGAAACTGAAGATTTTAAGTATGTCATTTTATAGATTTACTAAATAAATATATTTATAAATAATAATAAAACATAATTTATTTAAATATTTATAATTTGATTTTTTTTTATGAATACAATAAAAATTTACAATAAAGTTTATAATATTTATTTAAGAATTTTTTTTTTAAATATATTTTTAATAATTATATTGATTAAAAAATTAAAATAATTAAAAAAAATAATTAAATAATTATATTTCAATTTCATAAAACAAGTATACATTGAAATAATCATATCCATAACTTTAATTTAAAAAAAAAAATAGATTTGTGTGTCACTTGTGGGAAAATGTAGGTTTGGTGGGGTTATAATGATAGCAGTCTAATGTGAAGAATATAAACTGGTCATAAAAAAAAATAAAAATAAAAATTATATATATATAACAATTTTTACATAATAATATTTTTAAGTCTTATAGTTTTTATTATAATTATAAAAATTATTTAGTATTATTTATGGTTTAAAAAAATATATATTTATAAAATATAAAAAATATTCTTCTCATACAATCATATTAAAATATTTGATTATGATCATCATCAAAAGTCTAATAAATGTGTATATAAATGTATACACATTCCACACATATAATAATAATAATAATAATAATAATTATTATTATTATTATTATTATTATTATTATTATTATTATTATTATTATTATTATTATTATTATTATTATTATTATTATTATTTGAAATTAAAATTTATAATTATCAAAAATAAATAAAACTAATTATAATATGATTTACAAAATAATATTACTTATAAATTTTATTAAAAAACAAAACTATTTATAAAAAAATAAAAATGTTCATATACAATTGCATTAAAATGTTTAGACCAAAACATATTAATGATTAATTTCCACTAAAACCAAATTGATCTATAAAATTAGAAATGTTAATCTTATCAAAAGGATGCCATCTTAAAAAATATTATGAAGTTTACAGATTTCACTAAAAATAAAAAGAAAAAGAAAAAATTATTAAGAAAAGAAAAGAAAATTTAAATTTAATATTGATATAATTATAATAAGATTCATTACTTTATAAACAAAGTCTTAACACATATTTAACAAATAAAAAATACATTTTCACTTTAATGTGCTATTAAAGCACTCAGTGATATTAAGTCACCCACCATGATTTTTTCATATATTAACATAATTTTAATGAATGAAAATAAATTTTATTTTTAATATTGTCTTAACCATTTTAAAGTTAATATTGATATAGTTATAATAATATTTATAACTTTATAATAAAAGTGGTTACAAATATTTAACAAATAAAAAATACATTTTTTACTTTGATATTTTTTTTCCTAATTTCATAGAAGCATAGTTATAATTAAAATTTTGTTTTCCTAATTTCATAAAACCATAGTTATAATTGTAATGTGATTCATAATTTTCATAAAAAAAAATTAAAAACAATAAGAAAAAAATACATACAAATAAACTAACATTTCCATGTCTTTATTATTTGAAATTTACACACTTATATATAAAAATAAGAAAAGATAGTTTATCACTTCAAAAAGAAGAAGGGATATTTTATCACTTCAATCAACCAATCCTTCATTCAGTAACAATATCCTCACAATAAAACTCCTTTACAAGTAAGTAGAAAACTATCAATTCATCCAACCATGGATTCATGTGCTTGGTAATAAGTTGGCAATATCTTCCATTAGTGGATGGAAAGATTTGAAGTTGGGATGCAAGTGCAACAAATCTAAGAAAAAGTTTGATTTCTCTCAAATATAACTTTCCATGTTTTGACAGTATTAATTGTCTCAATATAATTTTTCCAATAACCAACAAATATGAAATATTCTAAAAATATAGAGATCATCTATAAACATATCAACAAGTGAAAACCTTAGCAAGAAAGACGAATATAGATTTTGCACCCAATCTACACACATCTTAGCATGCAATTCTTCCAATTGCACCAAAGGAATATTAACAATGTATATCCACAACAACAAGACTTCACTAACATACTTCATTCTCCTCATACATTATAATAAAACTCTTCCTAACATTCAACCAAAAAAATGTCGAAAATGCATATACACAATAACAAAACTTCACTAACATGTTTCATTGTCCACATACATCATAATAAAAATCTTGCAAAACCAAAAATTAGAACTCCCATGATCAAGGTCCCCACTTGTGAGTTCAAGCTCATAAAAGGTATACCATATTAAATAATGCAAAAATATTGCAATCACAACACAAACATAAAGAGGAAAAGAAAATACAAATAAATTTGAATTGTGTATCTATATAACTCTCACTACACACTCATATATACAATGAATTTTAAAAAACTGTACATCATTGAAAAGTCAAACTCATAAAAAGTATACCATGTTAAATAATACAAAAATATTGCAATCACAACACAAACATAAAAAAAGGTAAAAATAAATTTGAATTCTGTATCTTTATAACTCACACTACACACTCATATATCAAATATATTTTAAAAGACTGCACATCATTGAAAAGTCAGGGGGCATACAACATAAACATAAAGAAGGAAAGAAGGTAAAAAAATAATTTTGAATTATGTATCTTTATAACACACTACACACTCATATATATACAATGAATTTTAAAGGAATGCACATCATTGAAAAGTCAGGGGCATGAATTAAGGAAACTGTTGTTAATTTTCAAAAACACCAAAAAACTTTTATTAGTATTATATTTTTGATAAATATCATGAATATGTAGGTAACATAAATTTTGTAAATTGTTAAAGGTTTTTGTTGATTTTGTATAAATATGTATGTATAAATATGTAATCAACTGATTATCTTTGAAGGATTATTTCTTGTTAAATATATATTAGATGAAAAATACAATTGGTGTTAAATATATTGTTTTTTTTCATTTAAAATGAAAAATATGATTTTTTTTAATAGGAAAAAATATATATAATAAAAAATAATCTAAAAGAATCGCTAGAATTCTTACACATAAATAACTACATTTATTTTCAAATAAATCACAATAAATATAACATTATTAATTCTTAATTAATTATATAATAATACATTTTTAATAACAAATTTTAAAATATAATTATTTAAAAAAATAAAAATAATTCTATTTTAATTTATTTTATTTTAGAAAATCTTAGTTTTATACTAAAATGCATATCTTTATAGACTTATAAATAGGATTAAAAAATATGTAAATCTTTTTAACTTATATGATGATGATTAAGGTCTATTAAGATTGAATTGGTCTATCTTACCTTAAGAGGGTAAGTGATTACTTGTGATTCTTTAAAATTTTGTTTCTTTACTCGAAAAGTATTAAGACAAGCTTTCCAAGATCACCAAAGTTTATTGAGCTAAAAGGTTAGAAAGGTTGGTAGTGTGACAAATATTTTGAAAATGAGATATAATATGGCTATAGGCTGGACAATCTAAGGGAAAATGTTTTTCATCTTCAACCTTCTTAGTGTCACAAAGGTGACACACTCTTTCATATATAAAGTTACAAGTGTTCAATTCTTAATTTTTCTCATTTTAATTAATATATATAATGAAGTTAGTAATGATTATATACAAGATTGTTATTAAAATAATATACATTAAATTGAAAAATAGTTTATATATAAAAAGATTAATATATATATATATATATATATATATATATATATATATAATTAATATTTATATATATAATATTTATGTATATACTTATAGCTACCTGTTACAAATATCACATGACATAAAAATTAAAATGATAATCTTGAATAAGATTTTATATAGATATTTTAGCTTTATTTATAAGGGGTTAACATGTCAATTTTGAGGGATTAATTTAAGAATAGTTTATATAAAAAGAAGTTAATATATATATATATAATTGTAGTATTTTAATATTTATGTATGTAGTTGATAGCTACGTGTTACAAATATCATCTGAAATAAAAATGAAAATGATAATCTTGAATAAGATTTTATATAGATATTTTAGTTTTATTTATAAGGGGTAAACCTGTCAATTTTGAGGGATTCAAACTTCCAAATTAGGATAACAAACATGCTATCTAAAGAAAAGTTTTAACCTTCTAAATGTTAATATGCTTTTTTTTTTTTTAATTTAGAGATAAAATTTTAATTTTGACCAATATAAAGACTATAGTTTTTCCTTTGAGTCAAACTATTTTGACTTTTCATTATTTTTCAGAGTTTTATTAAAATTTTATATTGATTTAATTTATATATAAAAACAAATTTGTTTTTCAAAAAAATTATCATTCCTTAATAAGGATGATGTGTTTTTATTTCCTTAGTATATATCAATTTATTTTCTCACTTTATAATCTTTTAAAAATAACTTAAATAACAAAAATTAATCATTCACCAATCACATATCTTTTTTAAATTACTTTCACATATTTATGATATTCATTTTAAATATTTATTAACCTAATAATATAATATTATACCTCTATTCTCTTACTATACATTTATTCTCTTACTAGTTTTAAAATGCTAAGGACTATGCATTTGCAGTAGTAATGAATATTACATGGAATCTAAGGCTTAGTATCTCTTCTAAGTAAACTCGTCGAGGCTATGGATGTTCTCTAGCAGTAGGCCATGCTTGTATGATATCGAGGAAACTTCGTCAAGGATATGGATGCTCGCTGGAAATGAAACAATGCTTGGAAAAGATAGATGAAGAAAACACAACGGCATAAAAGGAGACACCATTACGCCTTTGTGGTGACACACCCTCTTAAGGTTTACTAGCGTGATTTTAAATAAAAAGGACCAAACTCATTCGATTTCACAGGGATTATTCGAAGGCACATATGCACTTTGTCATAAGTACCCTATCTTTCATTAATAAAAGATAGATGATGTGGGATCCATGGCACTAGAAAACCTAAAATCTATATAGGTCATGACCTAAACAATTGTTACAACCTGAAGGTATATCTTGAGGAAGAGATAACTAGTTCTTCCATGTAACTAGCCATTTGTTATGCTCCCAACAACTACCCATTGAAATTATTTGTTCCAGAAAATTCCGATGGGTTCTCCTAACAAATTTGTAAGCAAGGATATTTTCTCACTACTAACTCAAGCAGGTACTTGCAAAGGAAATACTATTTTATACATGCAATCTCATATTATCAAAGATATCTATGTTGATCAAAGATCTCTTCAGTTTTCCTAAAACTTTCACTAGCCCCTTCCCTCAATAGAAATCAGTTATAACATCCTTTTGGAAGCCCTCTCACGATAATAAATTGAATGTGAACCCATTTGCCCAAGTCTAGAGGGATATAAAAAGGTATATAAGAATTTTCCTCCTCAAAAACTCTCACTCAAGAGGAACAAGCATGCCACTACCCAAATTTTTCCAAAGTCCCAAAGACTATAAGCTATCATATATCCTTTATCGGAGAGTTGTCATCTGGGTATACTTTGTATAAGTTGTCAAAACATCATTATACAGAACCAACGATATTCAGAACCTTCATTTTCGGATTTCACCACATCGAAAAGAATAGTGCTTGACACACAACGTTTTTCCCGAAATAATTCTTTTGATAGACTTTTACCGATACGAAATGGGTCCACCTTAATGTATATCCTCTACACCATGAATATATGTCAAACAATGATTGTTCCAAATCTAGTGTCAAAGGAATTCAATTCAGGGACATGTGGTTTAACCCTTTGAATACCCGTTCAAACTATTTTTTGTTTTCTCACGAAATTGCCATATCTCGTTGGTCAACCTAATAGTAAAAGGTATTTAATCATCTCTACATATGCCTTTTATTTAGAAGCACGAATTTTGATAAACTGAATATTCCTTTAGGGAATCCCATCGGAGCAAAAGATAATCATGCATGCGAGTTTCTTCTAAGAGCCATCCTTTTGGAAGACTTTCCTTTCGGAAGACTTTTCTTTCCAAAGTTTCATCATCCCCATAATGTATTATTTTGAAATGATTATAGGAGGATTACCTTTGTGAAACCTTGGTTTTTCATAGGCTCTTCCCAAAATATCACCCTTCCGAAAGATTGGTTTCCCGAAGACTGGAACTTCTGATAGGCTTTTCAAAAGAAATATTTTTCGAAGACACAACTTCCCGAGACCCCTCTTTTAGAAAATATCTATCGTGAATAAATTATTCTGAAACACATTAATGGCGATGTAAAACAACCAGTCATTCACACAATAAACCTCCGTGAAGTATTTAATATGGAGTGTGTTAAGTAACTAAGCATATTAAAGCATAATTTAGGTGAAATCACATGGTTATTCTTATTTGTTTAGAATATTGTGAAGAGTATTGTAATTGTTGATTTCTTCTACATAGTTGAGAGTTTTTGTGTACATTCTAATAAATTGTTGTAACAATATCTATTATTATCATCTCATAGTTACATTCTTTCATATCTAGTAGGATTTCTTAAGATCCCGTCGCAAACGTTATAGGGAAGAGATGACGAGGATCCATAGAAAACTTGTCGATGCAAGGAAAATCTCATGACACTCTGATAATAGTAGATACCCACTACCACGATGGTCGAGACAGATGCCTAACCTATAGCCAAATGTAAGAGATGTTTTTGAAAGAATACTTTCTGCCAGAGGATGAGGAATTGAATGTGTATCATAGTGTTTGAGCAAGTGGATTGTACGCTATAGCGGCCAGATCAACTCTCATGCCATATATTAATGCAAATAAATGGGTATTTTGCCATTTTTATAAGGATTATTTTTCCATAATTAATGAAATCAAAGAGCTCATAGCATCATTGAGGATAAAATACATTCACATCCCGTATAAGCTTCATATACCAATATCGCCTTTGAATGCAGAATTGATAGATAAATTAAAAAATGAACATGAAGATGCAGAATAAGTGATTTAAGAATGGTGGAAGGAAAGAGCATCTATTCTACCAAAGGGAAGCAAAGTGTTTTTGACACACAATATGAAGGAACCCTACAGGTCATTGTCTACCATGATATGAAAATTGTACGATGAGGGGTTCATAACATACATTTTAAGAGGGAATGGACCCTTATAGCTCACTATGTAGAAGAGAATGGGCATGTCTTCAATTGGGCTTAGTTGTTGTTAATCAATATCTAATCAAGGAGGAAATATTCGACAGTGAAAAAATCAAGTTTTTACATGTCAACTTATTTAAATTGATGTTATATGTGTTACAATTCATTTTCTTGGGATGCGATGGGAATGGAACCCTAGTTTATTCCTTATTCATGTTTATTATTTCCACTTATAAGAGGATAGCTATAAGAAACATCTATATGAAATATGTGAGCATTATTAGTACCCTTGTATGCTCTCATTTATAAATAGAACCCGTTGAGAATGTCCACAGAATCCATGGAGGCCATTAAAGAAATAAGGGATTGGTTTATGTCACAAGTGTCCTCACAAACACCATTTTATTAATTAAGAAAAAAATATTACATAAGAGGAACGTGCTCGATACGGGCCAAAATCCACCTCACATAGAATATCAAATGGGTTTAAATACCAAAAAAACTATAACCAAAAAAAATTGTTAACTAGAACTAACTACAACTTACTAGAAATAACTTGGACACCTTACATGAGTGTGAAGGTATCCCTTACAATAATGTTTTATTAAATAAAACATTTACCTATTTTGGACCACATTTCCTAACAAAACCCCCTTTCATCCAAAATCATAGATGCTTTTGGGTATAAATTTCGCAAATGGGCTAGTTTTCCATTATTTTTGCCAAAAAATGATTCGCCAATTTCTATTTTTTTTTTTTAAACGATTCACCCAAATTCCATAGAATAAAATTATTTTACCTTAAAAATCGTCAAATTTTTATAGAAACTATATAAAATCCTTATAGAAGTTTGAATAATTTTATAGTTCTATTGCTAAACATTTTGCATTTTGCATTTTGCATTTTAAGGACTAGTAATATTATCCCAGGTTTCTACATTTTAATATAAATTTCCATCCTTAAAATCATCCCTGTCCAAAATATCTTTGGAAAGAATAGAAAGTTCGACTCTAAATTTAGTGAACTTAATTCTTCCAAGAGACTTGGTGAAAATGTCGGTCGTTTGATCCTCTATTGGATGATAATTTGGTTTCATGATTCCCTTGGTGACGAGAGTTCGTAGATAATGGTACTTTGTATCAACATGTTTTTTCTTCGAATGAAAAAACTGAATTTTTAGCTAACTTTATTGTTGATTGAATATCGATGAATAAAGAAGTAGCTTCATTTTGAACAACTTTAAGATGCTACAAAATTCGTCGCAACCATACTATTTCATAAGCTCCTTCCCAAGATGAGATATATTCATCTTCTGCTATTGAATTTGCAACTATGGCATGTTTCTTACAACTCCAAGATACAACAGTTGATCCCATGCTCATTAAATAACCTGAAGTAGAATCCATGTCATCAATATATCTAGAAAAATATGGCCACTCATGATTTGGAGTTGGCAACCATAGTGCATGACTTGAGGAAATGGAGACACTACCTCATGGGGAAAAGGTTTGAGATAATGACATACCATAATGGTCTGAAATATTTATTTGATCAACCAACTCTAAATGCCAGGAAAAGCAAATGGTTAGAATTTATAAGTGAATATGACTTTGATATAAAACATATCAAGGGGAAAGAGAACAAAGTGGTTGATGCACTCAGTAGAAGAGTGTGTGAATTGCATGTTACAACCATTAGCATGTACGAATTAGATTTGAAACACATAATTTTAGAGGCCGCAAAATTATATTTACAATACAAGGAATTAGTGAAAAAAATACATCAAGGTAATTTGCAGTAGAAAATTGAAGAATATAAGCTAGATAATGATGGAATTCTAAAGTACAAGGGCATAATTTATTTTCCAAATTCTCATTAATTGAAAAATCTGATATTGAGAGAAATGCATAATGTACCTTATGCTGGGCACCCGGGTTATCAGAAAACTAATGCAGTTGTCAAGAGCCAATATTATTGTCGAGGAATGAAGAAAGAGGTTGTTGATTTTATTGTCAAACGTTTGAAATGTCAAAAGGTAAAGGCTAAGCATAGACATCCAACTGATTTTCTAAAGCCATTACCCATTCCCGAGTGAAAATGGGAAGTTGTAACAATGGATTTCATCACCAAACTGCCCAGAATAAACAAACAACATGATTCTATCATGGTAGTGGTGGATATGCTTACTAAAACTACCCATTTTATTCTAGCTAAGCTCACTCACAAGGCAACCAACATTGTTGATGTTTATATGAGAAAAATTGCTCGATTACATGGCATACCCAAGACAATTATGTCTGACAGAGATCCAAAATTTACCTCAAATTTTTGGAAGGGATTATTTAATGGATTTGGAACAAATTTGAATTTTAGTACAACTTATCATCCAAAATAAGATGGAAAAACAGAGAGGGTGAATCAAGTGATTGAGTATATGTTGAGGATGTATGTGATGGATAAACCATCAAAATGGGAAGACTACCTACACTTAGTAGAGTTTTCTTATAACAAAGGGTACCAAACATCTCTAAAGATGAGCCCATTTGAGGCACTTTATGGCAGAAAGTGCAACACACCGGTAAGCTGGGATAACCCAACAGATAGAGCAGTGGTTGGGCCAAATTTACTTAGGAAAATGGAGGAGAAATTGTTGAAAATAAAACAAAATTTAAAGGTTTCCCAAGATAAACATAAAAGCTATGATGATAAGGGAAGAAATCACGAGGAATTTAAAGTTGGGGACTATGTATTCTTGAAAGTGAAAGCCAACAAAAGTTCCCTAAAGTTGAGAAATTTTTCAAAGTTGGCAGCTCGCTATTGTGGGCCATTTGAAATCCTAGAGAGGATTGGTCCAGTGGCTTATATGATTGCATTGTCTGCATCTATGTTTGTCCATAATGTATTCCATGTATCATTGCTCAAGAAATATATACCTTATGCTAATCATTTTATTGATTGGAATGTGATTTTGGAGCAAAACAACGCTTTCCAAGTGCAACTTGTACGCATTCTGGACCAGAAAATCATTCTGGCTCGATTCTAGACTTGTTTAATTTTCTGATCTAAAATGTGTACCAAATGTACCAAAAGATATGTGATTGGTGAATGGTTATTTTTTGTTATTTAAGTTATTCTTAAAAAATTATAAATAGAGAAAATAAATTGATATATACTAAAGAAATAAAAACACATCATCCTTTATTAAGAAATGATAATTTTTTTGAAAAACAAATTTGATTTTATATATAAATTAAATTAATATAAAATTTGAATAAAAATTTGAAAAATAATGAAAAATCAAAATAAATTGACTCAAAAGGAAAACCATAATCTTGGTAAAAATTAGAATGTTATCTCTAAATTAAAAAAAAATATGTGAACATTTAGGAAGCTAAAACTTTTCTTTAAATAGCATGTTTGTTATCTTCTTAACCTGAAAGTTTGAATCCATCAAAATTAACATATTAATCCCTTGTAAATAAAACTAAAATATCTATACAAAATAAATATGTTTTAAAATATCTATATAAAATCTTATTCAAAATTACATCAAAATTAACATATTTGTAAATAAAACTAAAATATCTGTACAACATAAATATGTTTTAAAATATCTATATAAAATCTTATTCAAGATTATCATTTTATTTTTTTATGTCATGTGATATTTGTAACACGTAGCTATCAACTAAATACATAAATATTAAGATACTACACTTAATTATATTTTAACTGCATATCATATATTAATTAATTTTTGTATATATGAACTATTCTTAAGTTCGAATCCCTCAAAATTGACATGTTAACCCCTTATAAATAAAGCTACAATATCTATATAAAATAAATATGTTTTAAAATATCTTATATAAAATTATCATTTTAATTTTTATGTCATGTGATATTTGTAACACGTAGCTATCAACTATATACATAAATATTAAGATACTACACTTCCTTTTTTTTATATATATATATATATATATATATATATATATATATATATATATATATATATATATATCTTTTTTAATTAAGTTTTTAATATATCAATGAATGTATATGATTTTAATTACAATATTGTATATAATCATTACTAACTCCATTATATATATTAATTATTAATTAAAATGAGAAATTATATTTCATTTAAGTATTAAATGTAAATTTTATACATATTAATTAAAATGAGAAAAATTAAGAATTGAACACTCATAACTTTATATATGAAAGAGTGTGTCACTTTTGTGACACTAAGAAGGTTGAAGATAAAAAACACTTTCTCTTAGATTGTCCAGCCTAAAACACTTTCTCTCAGATTGTCCAGCCTATATCCATATTAGATCTCATTTTCAAAATATTTGTCACACTACAAATCTTTCTAACCTTTTAACTCAACAAAAGTTTGGTTATCTTGGAAAGCTTCTCTTAGTGCTTTTCTAGCAAAGAAACAAAATTCTAAAGAATCAAAGGTAATCATTTACTCTCTTAAGGTACGATAAACCAATTTGATCTTAGTAGAGTTAATCATCATATAAATTAAAAAGATTTGCATATTTTTTAATCCTATTTATAATCTCTATAAAAATATGCATTTTAGTATAAAACTAAGTTTTTCTAAAATAAAATAAATTAAAATAGAATTATTTTTAATTTTTTAAATAGTTATATTTTAAAATTTGTGATTAAAAATGTATTATTATATATTTAATTAAGTAATAATGTTGTATTTATTGTGATTTTTTGAAAATAAATGTAGTTATTTATGTGTAAGAATTCTAGTGGTTCTTTTAGATTATTCTTCATTATATATTTTTTCTTATTAAAAAAAATCATATTTTTCATTTTAGATAAAAGAAAACAATACATTTAACAAAAATCATATTTTTTCTAAAATATACATTTAACAAGAAAGAATCCTTGCCTTTTAAGAGTACACAAAATTTATGTTGCCTACATATTCATGATATTTATCAAAAATATGTTAATACTAATAAAAAAAATTTGGTGTTCTTGAAAATTAACACCAGTTTTTTAATTCATGCCCCTGACTTTTCAATGATGATATGCAATCCTTTAAATTTCATTGTATATATGTTACAAGGGAAAAACTCTCTATGACCAGGGTAAACCACAACAGACAGGCATGATTGCAGAAATCAACTCAATTCCAGTGTATGTTATATAAAATAATGTGCAAGATAGGAGAGAAGCATACCTCGATCCAACCTTTGATGATATTCAATCATTGAGCACTTCGACCAAAAGCTTTATACCTGCAACAAGTTCTCAACAAACAAGCAAAGCAAGTATATAGTGATAATATAAAGGGGTTAGCGCATTAGATAGCATAATCCATTAATAAACATTACAAACATGCCCATGGATAATAATCATATACTTGCATGATACTAATAGGACGGGAAAGGAGTATTTCTATTAATAAATGATCAACAAAAGTGACAACATTATAGACTTTCGTGTCGGCACGGCTCGAAACCAAGAAACCAAGTTCCTTCCAAATGGGCCTCCACCACTTCAATCCTCCACCAAAGGCAAGCTCATAGAAAAGAGACAATGAGGTTCTCTCAGCAATAGGGAAAGAGCTTGGGGGATGAACATTTTGTTTAGACTTGAGGGACAAAGGGATGCAGATTCAATATGAAGTAATTTCTCTAGAGTAACTTTTCTCTTAAAGTTGAATGTTTTCTCCTCTTTTCCATAAATCAGAATTGTGCTTTTATGGCCTTCAAAATGCAACTGAAGGGTCGAATCTGAAAGTTTCCAATATATGGAAGGCCAAGGATCAGAGATCTCATGTCGTGACATGGAAACCCGACTTCATTTTTTTATTTTATGGCACAAATCTTGATGTACACAGGCTGTAGTGGAGCAGCCTACGTATACACATGTTGTATAGTAGATAGGGCAAGTATATGTGGAAAAATATGTATTTTTAGCTCTAGATTCATCAAAAAGGGATGACAACTCTGCATAGGGAAATGGAAAAAGACCCTCTATGCAAGATAGCAATGGTGAGGAAAATCTTACTATAAAAGATGCCCCCTAATGTGTGACATCAAAGGAGTATCTGCAATGGCCGAAATACATTATAAGTAACCCAGGAGTGGAGTGGTAGAGAACCAACTAGACGAACTCAATTGCTCATTACATTCTGTATTGCATACATGGCTATCAAGAATACACTACAAATCCATGTGAAAAATATACCAAATAAGTGTTTGTGGCCATGAATAGGCAAATACAAATGCGGTTACATGCCAAAAGTTGTCATAGTCATGAACAAGGCCTAGTGAAACCAGTCTCAAAACCAATTTGAATATATATGTATACCATGGAGTACAATATGATCTCCCATGATCACTGAAGCCATATAGGTACTGGCCCAATGAAAAGGAAGCAACAACTCAGGAAAGTTGCGGCCACATAGTGATGGCTTCAAGTCTTATACACTATCCACCAAGGGTGCAAGTCTACATCATGTGAATAAAGGAGTTGAGGTCAAACACAATGAGACAACGTTTGATTACCGGTCATTGAGGTATACCATTAACAAACGCGAGACAACCTACCAATAATGAAAGTAGGTATCAAGGCACCGAGTACATTCCTACAAGTTTGAATAAAGGAATCAGTGTCGAACACTTGAGGAATCTATTGATCAGGAGACATTGATGTATTCCCATCTGTCAATGGCGAGAGAGCCTGCCACTAATGACTGTAAGCCTCAAGGTACTCATAAAACTTTAGGTCCCATATCTAGAATAAATGAGTTGAAGTCGATGGAAAGAGACCCGCTGAAAGGAGATCATTAGGGCATCTCTCATCAGTCAACACGAGGAACAAAGAAGGAGCTTCATAATTTGGTGGATATTGGACGAAGAACATGTTCACGAACCAACGACCCTGTGCATCTTTTGCGTGTACCAAATGCAAGTGCTACATGAAAAAGACCCTTCGAATAGTAGCCAATGATGAAAACTATTGACAAAGGCAAGGAAACCACCAATAAGGATAATGGCATCCAAGAAACTGCACGAATCCCAAAGTGTGAATAGATGTCTTGCTGTTGAACACAAGGGAAACCACCAAGTCAACGACCAATGATGAAATGTCAATTTTTGGGTTCAAGGTGACCTACCAATGATGAAACTAGGGCCAGGGTGCATGATAAGACCATAGTATCATGTGATCCTGAGACAAACTAAGGGTATGGCTGATATGCAAAGTCAAGATTTCTAAGGAGTGGCTGAGACAAGTTGATAGACTTCCTTTGAACAAGAGCATGAGACATATGGTAGACTCTGGCAGTATAGAACCAATGATATAAATATTAGATTGAGGATTCATCGATAATGTTCTTTATGGGGACTGGAAGAGTAACCAGTCGGTAGAGAAAACTCTGTAATGAGATCAACTTCCTAATACCATGCTAAACCTAAAATTATGATGACATAAAGAATCAATAATTTTGTGCTCTGTTGAAAGGCAACACGACTGCTGCCAAATATAATATAGTACTCCCTTCTCGCCCATCTTTTTTTGTTTTTTCATAAAAAATGAATGCTATGATACAGAGGAGGAAACAAGTGTCGCAAGTAATAAAAATTATTCCATCAGTGAAACGTACCTATGCTCAATGCAAGGAAATGCATGTGGGAGATGGAAACTTGGGGTGATGTTTCCTCCACGGCATAGGGTGTCAAATTGCGAAGGATATAAACAAGGCTCTGCTTGGTTGAGGATGAAAAAATTGCTTAGGCAACGATTTATAATGCAAAGTGAGAACCAACTAAAGGCTCAATCCTGCAAGCGAGGGCATGGGATGCAATCACAACTTAACGCCAGAAAATGTTCTTTTTCATGTCTTTTAGTCTATTTGGTGTGAAAAAGGGGTAAATTTGTGCCAAATAGACGTCTTTTCAAATCCAATTTACGAGTGTGAAAAAGACAAGTTCGCTCGGTGATGTTTTTTATTTTTGGTAATGAGTTGGAAAAGATCTTAACTAAGACTCATGACCTTTCAAATCCAATTTAATGAGTGTGAAAGGGACAAATCACTCGGCAATCTTTTTGGTTTTTTAGACGAGTCAGAAAAGAGATTAATAAAGACTCGTTTTTTTTGTTCTAATCAACATGTAAAGGGGGAGGCCAAGGCTCCCGTCCCAATCTTCTGCGGAAAGTCAATATCTTACAGATAGCTCACAAAAGCTTGGGAAAACCCAAATCTCTCCAAGTCAAGGAGGAGAAAGTGCTAACGGAGTATATAGTCTCCGTGATGGTTCGAATAGTGTATCTTGATGGAAAATACATAGGTAGGGGTATGGGATGTCCCACCAAGTCATCCCAATCAAACGGAACCTCGAAAAGACTTGGAGAGAGAGCATTCAGGGGAAGAATAGATCTCTCTTGTTCAAAAGCAGTAGGATTAGGAATGTTGATGACATGACTGAAAGGTGCATCACTCCCTTCAGGTATATTAGGATTGACCAGATATTGCACTGGTGTGGCCACTTCTTCAATCATAGGTTGAAGAGGATGCATAGTAATGGGTTTTGGTGCCGACAGTCACTCCTGGATTGCTTGCAGGAGTCGAGCCCGACACCCATCAGTTCAATGTCACGGTTTGTTTATGAGGGGTGATTGAATGGAGATAAAAACTCGAGGAGATATCACTCTAACTCAGGGACTGAGTCTGGTACATAAGTGACAAAGGAGGTCTTGATCTGACTTCAGCCAGTGGGTTGATAAAAGGGTGAGCAGGTGGAAGACTTAATGAGGAAAAAGAACAAACAGCTTTGGGCAACAAGCTTACGGCTATCTGCAGAAGAAAGACACTGAATGCAAGATCCGCTTGGTTCAGGGTCTCAAGAAACCGAGGAGGACTTGACTGGATCCTTCAATTCCAAGTCACTCAGTGCTGGGAAAACCACAAGAACTGACTAGAAATATAATAACTGCTACAGTGATCCTATCCAACATCATCCTATAACAGCTATAGCTTGACTAGATCCTCCAATTCCGAGCGTTTCTAACACAGTGTAACAAAGATGTAAAAGAAACTGGCATTCATCAGGCAAGAAGTCTCAAGAGTTCATACATAACCAGAGTATTAGAGATTCATTAAAGATTTACAACCGGGAGCTCAGCTCAATCATCGATAGATACAAAAATGGCGAAAACGCCTTCATATACTCAAAGCAACAACAACAGCGAAATCAAGACCCTGCATTGAAAGCTTTGCGTCTGCATGGCTTCTGACAGTCAACATCTAAAAGATCATGCCACTTATGTCAGACGCAATCTTAATTCTTTGACAGTTACAACGGCGAATCGACGTGCCTTTAATTCATTGCCGGACTCCCCATTATGGCCGAGACGATGCCTAACCACCACCAACCGCTTCAATAACTGCTTCATCGGGATTGAGAACGGCTCGGCCAACTCAGCACTTTGGGATGTGGAACACCCCTCGCGCTACCACCTCGACTAACTGAATGGATTGAAAGGTGGATATGGAGGCTAGTGAGGAAGGTGGGGTTTGACAACGGAGTGATAGGTTCACAACCGTAGGGGTGAAGCAAGGAGCGATGAGGTGTGAAAGAGGTGGCAGAGGATGACACATGGCAAGAAGGTATAAGCAGAGTGGGCAGGGGAGTGGACGTGACAGGCATAATTCAACGGGAGGCATATGTGGAAAGAGATGAGACACATGGCAAACGACAAGTGGATAATGAAAAAGAAGGTGGACCACGCGGACCAAAGAGTGGAGGCGGATGGGTGATACACGGCGGCAGGAGAAAGGTGGGTCTGGAGGGTGATAAGACAGGAGGAGGGCCCATGTTGGCTAAACATAGAGCGACTGGGAAGGACGGGGTTGTCTAAGCGCCATTGATCTGGGCGTTGTAATCTCAGCCGTCGGAAGCTGCTCGCTTGATTCCGGACCCCCCCCTCGGCTTAAAGGTAGAAAGGCAGGGGGGGTCCGGAATAGTCTTTATCGCCGTTGATCTGGGCATGCTGATCTGGACTGT
>ML780067.1:116493-137363 GCA_009831015.1 Picea engelmannii
TAAATAATTTCTAATTAATTAATTTTTGATAATTAAATAATCATTTTTAACAATTTAGTTATTATTTAATATTTTTAATACATTAACTAATATATTAATTAATTAATACATTAGTATATTTATACATTATTAATGTTGTCTTCTTTTATTTATATATAATGTATTATTTTAACAATGTACTTATTTTTTTATTACTTTCTTATAATTATATGTAATATTTTATTATTTTTGTTTTTATTAATTTTATTAAATACTTTGTTATTTACTATTTTATTTTTTATAAATTAATTTATAATATATAAATGTATTTTTTCCATCATTATTGGATTATTTTAATAATTCATTTATTTTTTATTAATTTTTTTATTTCTCTATATTATTTTCTAATTTATAAATAATTTTTATTTAATTTTAATTTTATTATCTATAATCAATTGAGAATTAATAATTTAATTATTATTAATTAATAAGTATTATTATATAATTTTTAATTAATTAATTTTCTATAATTAAATAATCAATTTCTAATAATTTATTTATTGTTTAATAATTTTTATAAAGAAATAATAATTTATTACTATTTAATAATTAAATTATTATTTATTATTATTAAATTATTTAATTTGATATGAATATTAACTAAATTTTTAATTATTTTATTTTAAATAATAAATAAGTAATTACTAAATAATATTTAAAGGCGATGCATGCTGGCCGTCAACTAGCAACAACCACTTTTATGTAAAAAGTGGTTGATATACGCCGATCGGCGCCATTAATTAAAAAAAAATTGAAAAAATAGCGCTGATCGACATATATCAACCACTTTTTACATAAAAGTGGTTGTTGCTAGTTAAAAAGTTTTTGATAACCCGTGACGAGCAAATTGATCGTGACAAATAATTTGTTTATCAAATTTTACAAATCAATTTGTCTATCAAAATCTAACCCTACATGATAGTTACATTAAAAAAAAAATACTTATATCAACTTCAACTTTCATTATATAATCCCGTATTTCAATCATAAATTGCTACTTAACATTAACATGGTATAAACAATAAACAATGAAAAAAATTGTCATTTTACCAAAAAGAAGAATGCACTTGTCTGAGTCATACTTTTTATCAACTCTTTTTTATCAACTGATGCCCTATGACTAAACATGTCGGAATTATACTTTTTCTTTAATTATGCTTATGACTAGACATGTCCTCTTGATTTTTAACATGCCTGCCCAATTATTTTATCTTATCAAGTATCTTAAACGTGGCAGCAATGTAAACAATGCTATAAACAATGCTATCAAGTTTATTAAAAAGAGATTGCAAAATGGATGATGTGATACGAAATTTAAAATGCTAATAGCGTACTTGTCATGTTCATGCTTTATTCTTTTTGCATATCTTTGTTTTTGAAATGATAGCTTTTTCCTTTTGATTCTGTGTTATTTTGTATGATTAAACTATATATACTTCCTTCTCCTACGGGCCGAATCTCGTACAAAGAATATTGGCACAGGCTCTGATCTGAGTGGAAAATGTTTGCCAGCTGCAGCTTCATTTGTTCTTTTTCCCCGGAGAGTAAAAAAGTCTTTCTATCTCTATCCAGATAGAAAGGAAAAGAGTCCTTCTGACCGTAGAAAATTTATTGATGTGACCAAATCGGAGCAGAATTTCCTGTCAAAACAAATATCAAATTATTGCGAACGAATGTTATCAGTTGATGTTTTTGTTTGCCATTCAAACTTGCTAGTTTCAGTTGTATTTCCACAACCAGAGGTTCTTATTGGGATGCATTAAAAAAACTCAAATTATATCTGTTCCATTGTAAGAGATTTCGAAAAGCCCAAATTATCTCTGTTGCAACGTAATAGATTTCGATAGAAGACAGATGCTAAAGACAAGGGTGAGTTTTTAAAATCAGTTTATCATGGCAGATTACAGAATAATTGGCGCGTTTACTGGTGTAGATTTATTGAACCAGGGATAGCGCTTACAAACGACACTAATGCATATGTTTTCGGTGGCCGAGACTCCTAGTTACCGAAAATTGGTGCAGGGTGAGATTTAGCGTTTGTTTTCTCACATTCAGCACTTTCGTTGGCCTTCCAGATTTTCTCCTTCATGATGGGGTACTGGAGAAAGGTGATACTGCAGTTGGCCTGCATCTGATTGCAACTTTCCCGAGTCTAGCGAAAGGGATTTTACAAGCTTTCTGAGACCGTCTATATATATTAGCCTTAGGGATACTCGATCTTTTTTCTAGATTGTCTGGATTGGACTTGGAATATCTGCATTGAATTCATGTCCATCTCGACGACCCATCTCCATATCCCTCACAGGTTTAAAGCTCTCGGTCTTTACATCTTCTCCGATTCCTTCTCGCCTGGGCTTCCCCTTTCTATAAATCGCGTACAAAAGAAGCTGTGCAGCTCCAAGGCCGAAACCGATTCCATTCGGGATCTACACATTGCAGGAACACATTTGTTTGAATCATATGCATTTTATGTGAATCTAATTCAATGAAAAACTTGAACACTAACCCCAACAAACACATCTCGTTCCAGGACTGCCCAGACTGCCCAGACTCCTCCGCTGAGAAACAAGAAGAATGACAGGAAAAATGGCATGAATTCCACGCTCTTCGTTACTATGACGCTTCTCTGTTACCATCCACATGCAGGGGGGAATTACATGATTAGACTGTAAAATTCAAAAGTGCGCTAATTTTGCTTGATTTATTGCCATTATAACAGCTCAGGAAAGATTCAAAGCAAGTCTGGACGAAATCAGTCTTTTTTTAATTTTTTTACTGAGCCTAAATGCGGAAAAATAAGCTTACCATAGCTGCTAGCGGGGAACCATACATGCTTAATGTTAAGCAGACGCATAGAACTCCTATAACAGTTAGCCTCGTATGATGATTCAGTGCCAGAAAAGTCACCAAAAACACCGCAGCGAAGAATATCACATCCACAAGCAGCACCAGCATAATAGTCTTGAGCTGAATAACAATAAATTAGATATACCATGAGTAATAAAAGTAATTCATGGACAAGATCCATCTTTAGCTTTGGATCTCTATTAAGTGAATCGACTGTTACCAGAATTCCAGGTTTGTATATGACGTTAATATTTGTGTTAGCACTTGTTGATGTTAATATTTGTGTTCGCGTTTAGGAAACTGAAGATAATTCTATCAAAATTTTAGTTATCTAGAGGACATGCCAATGCTTGTGTTGGCCCTAATAGAGATTAAAAAAAAGTATATTAAACTTATGCGAATATAGTCCTGGCAGAATTCCAGTTCTGTAAGTGACATACTCATATTTCTGTTCGTGCTCATAGTTGTGGAGGCACCAACTACAACACTCCAGATGAAGCTTGTTAAAAAAAATTACTTACCTTAAGTTCCTTATGGGCGTAAATTATAAACATAATCACATAAACGGCCTCCAATACAACGCCTGCCCCATTAACCGTAGCGATCAACAGTCCACCTGACTTGTGGACTTATTCTTCACTATGCGCCAAAATGTCTTCCTGTAAATCAAAACATTTTCAACAATACTCACAAAATTTAAATCAAAACATTTTCAACAATACTCACAAAATTTAACAGAGGTAACCTTATCCAACCACTTCGAAACTGGGATCTAGCCCTCTCTATTTCAGAGTAAGATTTATCTTTGTTTAAGTTTCAGATTTTAGGCTAGTTAAAAGAATAGAGAGTGTGCTTGATTTTTATAAAGATGACTGAAATATAAATCATGCATCCATTGGGCTATGGGGTCTGTATTTATAAACTCGAGATCAAAGAATAGTTTTTTGGAAAGATATTCTCACAGGGCAAGATTATAAAAACTATTGGATTTTTTATGAATAAAATGATGGGTTAGCAGAAAAAATGAGATAAACAACAAGAGTAAAGAAGCATTCAAGAATTTCTTTATCGTATTGTTAGAAAAAAACCAGTAAAATCCTTTAGAAGTTGTAATAGAGTATATGAAATAAGTTCCGCAACTTGACTCCTTCTAAATGATCAGAAAATAAAATACATGTGATCACGAAGACAAAAGAAAAAACCATTAACAATGAGAAGAAACACATCACCAATAGTAAACACACATGAACCCTGTGAAAAAACTCTCTTTTATTACTGGTAGATCCCTTGATAAAGATTACAGCGCTTCAGCTTGCTTGGGTGTGAGATCAACCCTCAACACTTCGAAGCTTGAAGTATTTATAATCAAAATTACAACAACCCTGTCATAATTGATCAGGACATGGAAAAACTAAAATCTAGCTAACTAAATAACAGAATACAAGAATATAGCAACTGCTAATGATGTGTCGAAATTTCATGATGATTTTCTAGGATGGCCGTTGGTGAGTCATTCACACGACTTTGGATGCTGTGCATGATGACTCATATGATACACGTCATCTATCATTCGATTAAGTTGCACATCTCCTTCCACCTTTGCTGATTAGGTGTGGTGATTTTGAGCATTCTTTAGTGGATCTCATTCACTTCTGTATACTTGGCAAATGTCGGCTTGACAGTAAAAATATACTTGATCTCGTGCTGTATGTTAAGGTATGGCTGCAAAGTCTCTAAGAACGCCTTGCCTATAATATTGCCCTGTATTCCCGAGAACTTGGAACTGTCCTTCGCCACCATGGCAATCTTCTGTTTGTAGTCAGATAAGGTCATTAGCTTATCGTTCAAAACCAACCAATAGGGAAAACCTTTCTTCTGCAAAGCATCAATTTTGCTGAAAAATTTCTGAACTCCGACGTCCATGTTCTAGTCTTTCTCCTCCAGTTGCAGCATCAACCCCCTTTTGGTCAGAATTCTCTTGACTTCGAGGATGGTTTCAGTCCTGTCTTCTATTTTCAGATCTTCTAGCTCTTCTCTGGTCTTTGAATTCAGAAATCGAATGATTTCGTTTGCTTTAGTGGGCATATCCCCCAGCTCTCTTTTTATCTTATCAATGGCATGTCTGCTCCTCAGCACTAGTTCATTTTGTTCAAACATGATTTGCACCATAGGCCAAATCTCATTTATGGATCCAGAGATATCCATCCAAATCTTCTCCTTAGCTTCGGGAAATGTTTTGCCCGCCACTGTTTACTTTTGCATCTGTTGTAGTTCCCTTTTGAGTTTTTCCGTTGTTTCCTTTTCGACGTGGAAACTCATCTGGTAAGAATTCTTGAGCACCTGAGGACTCTCAACCTCCCTTTTCAGTCTACTAATTTCCGTTTCCTGTAAGTTCATTTCCTCCATGGACTTTGATAGTTCTACTATCTTTTCCAGAGCTGACAGTGGAGCATCTGACAAAATTTCTACTGTGGAGGTTGCTGCTATGGTTGCGGTACTAAATCTCACAAGTGGAACCACACAATGGAATTACTTCCATGGGTGTTGATTGTTCTTTCTCTTTTACCAGTCGTTCCATTTTTTCTTCCATTTCTTTTAATTTCATATTCTCTTCCATGATCATCTTGAGCATTTCATTATTTTCACCCTCTGCCTCGACTATCTCCTTTGCCTATGAGTCTTCTGTAGGTGGCAGTTTCAGCTGTTTTCTCAGGGATGCTATGTCAACATTTTTCTTATTGACCATCTCCTTTGTTGCTTTTACATTGGAGGGATTGTATCCAATCTTGAGCACCAACTCTTCCAAAGATTTAATTCTATTGTCTTTTGCAAAGGATGATATCTTCTCCAGCTTCAATTGTGTCTGAACATTGTTCAGAGAAACCTGCAATTTAGTGGCAGTAGTAGAATCTTTTTCCAAGCTGTAGAATACCATTTCTCCAGTCTGTCGATGTAGATCCATCTGATCAGCTGGGTGTACATCTTTGGTGTTGAATTCAAAAATTTCTCTTTTGTAATCAATGATAGCCTTAGGATTGGGCACTTGTGCCTGGAGAAAGGCCATATGCATCCTTCCTTTCTCTGTATCAAATGCAGACAAAAGTCGATGCTCTATCATGGATGTTTGCTTCAGAAACTGAGCATATGTGCTGCTTGTCAACATTTGATTCTTCTTCTTGATCATATCATATTTCTCAAAGACACTCAATTTTGCACCTCCTTGACTTTGTTGATTTACCAGTGAAGTGTTAATATGCTTATGAGATGAAGAAGTAGACATGATCTGTTGATCGCTTGAGATAAGAGGTGTTTGATCACCTTTCAAAGCTGTAATGGGCTGTGTTTCCTTTTCACCAGTCGTTTTAGTCATATGACAGGATTTTGGTCTTTTGGTGTGCATCTGAAACTCTTCAGCCGAGACTTCAGAAATAGAAGGAGAAACACCCTTTCTAGGTCTTTTCTCTTTAGGTATCTATGGTGTGTTTGTTTGAGAGATAATGATTTGAGGAGACTGTTGTTCTACCTCTTCCAGTGTACTCGCCTCCCACTCCGTTTGATTTGCAAACTTCTCTATATCTAGCTTGGGTGCATGAATATATGGGATATTCTTGTTCTTCACCCTCATCTCTGTGATGATTCCCCATGGATTGTAGTGCCACAGGAAGCTTGTGTCAAACTTCATTTCCCTCAAAAGTTTATCCGCCTCTTCCCCAATAGCTCAGCTATTGCAGATAAAGGACCCTATTTTCCCCTTGATCCTTAGTTGTTGTCTCTTCTTCAAAGACACGAAGTGTATGTCATCATAATTTATCATTTGTCTTATATATTCAAGGGAAAATATCCTCACCAACAGATACTTGGGAAGCTTATATGGAGCTAGCTCGCACCTGTATACTCTGATTTCTATATAGTTCTGATACAGGTACCAATCTCCCATTTTTGCGAGGTCTGAGAGGTGAAACATTCTATGGATCTCCTCATTTATCCTTGGCTCAGGCCTCCCAATGAGCATGCTCACCACAGGATGGTAGAACTGCTCGATGAACTGTTTGAAGCTGAATTATGTAGAGTTTCTTCTAAGCAGTGAGGTCCAAGATGTTACTGCCTGGGGTTTGTCGTCCTTTTCCATTTTCTGCATCAGGAAGGGGAACTTATCTGTTTGAAAGAAGATGAACATGTAGGCCAGTATAGAGAAATACCGAAACATGCCCTTTGTGGAAAATTTTGAAAGTTGATCCTGGATATTCTCTTCTAGGAAAGTATTGTACTCGAACTTGATGGTAGCCTTTTCTTCGGCCGATAAAATGGATAGGAAACCCAATATAGGTTCATCTATCCACTCGTCTGAAAAATATCCAAGTAGAGAACAAAGTGATGAAATTACTTGGTTTCCTCTTTCTGAGAACAGGGAAGAAGGGTATGGGGGATTTGTCTTGGAGAGCTGAGCATTCTGCGGGAGGAAAAGCTCAAAAATTTGGGCCCTTTGGGGAAAAGACAGATTCTGATACAACTCTGTTAGAATTTCAAGGTTGAAAGGGGATGGGGAATCAACTCTAGGTATCTGTAGCATCTGATCAATGGCATCTGGCATGATAGAGAAAAGAGTTTCTCCGGACGAAGAAACCATCGTTCTCTGGTTAGGGAGGTAATAAGACTGACATTTTAGAGAAAATTCGGGGAAGTGGTGGACTTGGGGAAACAAATAAAGAGGAAGATTGGACTCCCAGAGCCCAATTTCATCGCTTTGATCTATGAATTTATCTTTAAACCATGACTGTAACTCCATGAAGTCAAATTCGCACCTTGTCTTTGAGATTAAGTAATCCTTGTTGGGTAATGGGATACTGTCGAGGTCGACAAGAGGTGGGAGGAATGGATTTTCCTCGGCTTCTGCTCTTTTAGATTTGGACGCCATCACTACGAAAAATACCTGCAATTTAAACAAAAAACGTTTATCGGGTGATGGCTATGGTTAGGTCAACGACTGGATCAACAAAGTGGAAAAGAATCTTCTGGTGTGCAGAGAAAATGAATAATGTGAAAATGGTGGAAGAGGGGATGGTTTTGAGTGAACGAGTATCCGTTGGGCGCGGGTGACAGATCTGTAGGCTAACAGATAGGTAGCCAGTTGTAATGTCCCCAAGGCCGAGCCCTTTATAAACCTGATGTATGAAACGAATTGTACATATGTGTTATAGGCTGGTGAGTCGAGTTCCTATAAGCTGTAGGCTTATGTGTTTGTTAGGCCAGGGAGCCTAAGTGTTGAAGGCCAGGAGCCTGCTGTTGTACTTGTATGTATGCAGAATATTTAATAAAATATAAACACCGCCAGGTGCAGACTGACCACGATGAATGAGTGAAGGGGGATTGAGCGTCCACAGAGTGGGCAAGGAACTAAGGGCTGGAAGGTGGGAAAGGGGCTAAGCTTAGGGGCTTAAGCCTGGGAAATAATATTTTAATATTATTTTAAAAGAGAGACATGTGCATTTCCGTTTATCCTAAGTTCCTAGCAAAGGAGGGAACGTGCAAGGGGGATGCACGTTGTGGTATGCATGCAGTTCCCAGGGTGACAAGCGTCAACCCTGGTGCATGCAAATAAAAGAGTCGAGCTGAACCGTGGGGGGGGGGTCTTCCTGCATTCGGAACCGAACCCCTAAGAGAGGAACCCGTACGACCTCTGCAAGTTTATCCAGTTTCGCCCTCCAAACCAGAAAAGGCCTGTGTCGTTCTGAGATAGCGAAATTCGACACCATGAGATCGTGCACCATTGTTGAGCCTGTGCGAGAATCTCGTGTCTGTTTCCCAGTTGGATGTTGTGGCCACGTAGAGCTGGACTGCACGTGGCTTACTGGCAAGTGTGAGTTCATGTTACCCTGTGTGTAATCTCTCTCTAGGTGAGGGAGGTGATTGTGTTTTGAAGAGGCAGGTTATCAGGCCTGCGAGGAACTCTTTCCAGGTGAAAGAGTTTGTTGGGAAGTGGTGTCTTCTAGAGAGTGCCCATCACCAGCTACGGACTCTGAGACTTCCTGATCCGACCTGTTGCCGAGGCCCAGAAGGGGAGGTTAGCACTGATGGACTGTGCGTGTGAAGGTGTATACTCCCGGGCGGAACAGGCATGTGGGGAATGACGGTCTGGTAGTAGTGGCTGTAAGATAACATCTCTGGGAAGAATCCTTCGAGATATTTCTGTGATGTCTTTCTTGTAGCCTTAGTCTAGCCTAGGATTCCTTGCCTTGGGGTGGAGCTTGGTCCCATCTCGGGGGTGACCCACTGTTGAGCTGATGAACAGTGTGGTCTAAGGCTGGGAGGTTCGTGGAAGGCCTGCACTTGGTTGGTGATTCTACAGTTGTTAACAGATAAGTATTTGAATTATGTTTTTATCACATTTGGCATGACTGTGCTGTATATATATCTATATTAACATGTTTCCGCTATGTAAATGATTTACTATTGAATGCTATGGTTTGTTAATGGTAACAGTAACTTATATATTTTACTCTGAGAATTAAGTGTGTTTAATTTTGTTAAATGCATATGCTTATAATTTATGTATGAATTATGTAATCATTCATGTACAAAATTGATTAACTAAGAGGAGTTAGCAAAACCTGGGTAGTGTCAAAAGGGTACACTACAAATTGGTGTCAGAGCCAAGGTTTCGACACTGAGCCTTGATGGGCCAGTGGAGCGGTCTTTGGACCGAAAATGTGAAGAGAAATTGGGCCTGGAATGGCCAATTTTGGACGTTGGTTGTTCCAGTGTGTCAAGTAGTTGCCTGACCGTGTTTACAAGCTCAAGAGGTTTAGCGTGCTGTGAAACTGCAGCTAGTATGGTCTATGACCTCAGGAAGACAGGTCTCTACACCAATGGTGTTAGAACCGTCAGATCTATTCGGGAGGGAAGGTGAACCCTTGTAACCATCAGATCTGGAGAACGTGCACAAGCTTTAAAACCTTCGAATGTTGCACAGGAGTTTAAACTCGGGAGAATCGCGAGTCGTAAGATCCCTGTGAGATTACCCGTCAATCGTCTGAGTTGACAGAAGTTGCGTAGGATCTAAGTCCTCATGGGTAGAGGAGAAGCTGGAGAGGCATCGGGATTTTACCATCGTAGTCTCAGGAGTGTAGAATCGCTGCCTCAAGGAATAGCGATACGCGATATTCCGATGGGCGCTCAGAACCGTCCATCAGCAAGGACACGTGTCCGAAGATTCCGCAGAGTCAGAGGTCGGAGAATTGGAAGTCCCGAGCACATGACAATAGGAATCGCGATATTTCGATATGAGATTTCCCGACAAGTGCAAGGACAGAGTGGGGACCACCAGGGTTAGAGTGGAGGACAGATGTCACCCCACATCGGAGTTCGAAACTTTGTAAGTTCCGGGAACAAGTGTAGTGAGGTTTCGATATCGCGAAATATGATTTCCCGATTGCCAGAGGAGTGTGGGCCATAGCCGAAGGGCTATCATAGATGGAGTCCATCGAAAATCGGGAAGTCGGGGATTCCATTGTCGAGAGTTTTGACACATTTTGATTTGCGAAACCCCGAACCCTGATAAGGGAAAAGGCCGGGGTCACGAGTCAACGGTCATATTGTGTAGAGCTCGCAGCAGGGGCTAACGCGTAAAGGAGCGCGTCGGGAGTCGGAAGATCGCAAGTCTTGGGGTTGAGTGTTTTACGACCTCGCAAACCCCGTAGCCCCGACAGGAGATAGGACTATGGTTCCGGAGAATTGTGGTCACATTGGCCAAGGCTTGGCTGGTAGGGCCAAGCATATCGGGGAACGGGAGTTCATGAGGACAGGAACTCATGTCGTCAGGGATCATGAAACCCTGATACCCGAAACCTCAATTGGGAACTGTGCCACATGGACACATGGAGTTGTACCGTGTGCCAAGGGGTCTGAGTGTTTGTGAGAAGCTCAGGTGAGATAGCACTGTGGGTGCGCAAAGACTCTGCAGGAGTGAAAACGTCAAAATACTTTGAAAATTCGAGAGTAAGAACTCAGGAGAAGTCAACATTTTTATACGCGTGGTGAAGCTCAAGGTTCGGGAGCTCGTTGGAGAAGGAAGCCAATACTGAGGCCTTGGAGAAATCAAAGTTCTTCCAAGTGCAGGAAGAAGTGCAGAAACTCAGGAGAGTACAGTCGCCGTCAGATCGGGAGAAATTGCACAGAGTTTAAGCCTCTGAAGAAGCGTAAAGAAGGAGAACAGATCTGAGCCATTGGATTTGAGAAGAAATCCCAACAGTCGTCGGATCTGTAGGAAGCCGCATGGAGGTTAAGCCTTCGTTAAGGAGGAGAGAAGTCCCGACAGTGACATAAGCATTGTGGGACCACCAGAGTCAGAGTGGCGGACAGGTGTCCGTCATCCGAGAAGAGTCGGGAACTCTGTGAGCAAGAGGTCAGGAAATCCGTAGAGAAAATCCCGATACAATCAGAGCCGTCCATCTGTGGGACAGCTGGCAACCATCAAGAGCCATCAGCAGTTGGCCCCATTGGGAAATCGGGAATCCCGGGGACATGATGTTTAGGCACTTTGAAATCGCGATCCGTGAAACCCCGATGAGTGGGGGCCAACTGTCACCGCAGCAGAGAAGAAGGACAGAGGTGTAGTGGAAGCCAGTTGTCAGCGATCTGGAGCGCATCGAGGATCGGCATATCGTGGGTTCCAAGTGCATATGCACATTGACATTGGAAACCCTGTAGCCCCAACGGAATAAGGTAGTGGTCACAGGTACTGGTCACATGGACCAGGAGCTGAGCCTGAAGGGCTAGCGCGTGGAGGAGTGCATCGGGGATCAGAGAATTGTGAGTCCCGGGGACTTGTGCATCATGACAATGAAAACGCCGAAACTCCGATGGAGAGTATGACTGAGGTCATATGGTAGCAGTCACATGGACCAGGGCCTAGCCAGGAGGGCTAGCGTACAAAGAACGCATCGGATTTTCTTTTGAAGTTCGAAATCCCGACAAGGAGGTAAGGCCATGGACATTGAGGCAGTGGTCATATGGTGGAAGCTTAGCCCATAGGGCTAGCGCATAGGAGCCGAGAGCTCATCGGCAATCAGAAGTTGGAGAGTACAGTGACTCTCGACAACAGGAATAGAAAAACCCCGATGACCTGAGATTAAGTCAGAGGGAGGACATGGCCGATGAAACTGCAGCTAGTATGGTCTATGACCTCAGAAAGACAGGTCTCTACACCAATGGTGTTAGAACCGTCGGATCTGTTCGGAAGGGAAGGCGAACCCTTGTAACCATCAGATCTGGAGAACGTGCACAAGCTTTAAAACCTTCAGATGTTGCACAGGAGTTTAAACTCGAGAGAATCACGAGTCGTAAGATCCTTGTGATATTACCCGTCAACCGTCTGAGTTGACAGAAGTTGCGCAGGATCTAAGTCCTCATGGGTAGAGGAGAAGCTAGAGAGGCATCGGGATTTTACCATCGGAGTCTCAGGAGTGTAGAATCGCTACCTCAAGGAATAGCGATACGCGATATTCCGACGGGCACTCAGAACCGTCCATCAGCAAGGACACGTGTCCGAAGATTCCGCAGAGTTAGAGGTCAGAGAATTGGAAGTCCCAAGCACATGACAACAAGAATCGCGATATTTCGATATGCGATTTCTCGACAAGTGCAAGGACAGAGTGGGGACCACCAGGGTTAGAGTGGAGGACAGATGTCACCCCACATCAGAGTTCAAAACTTTGTAAGTTCCGGGAACAAGTGTAGTGAGGTTTCGATATCGTGAAATACGATTTCCCAATTACCAGAGGAGTGTGGGCCATAGCCGAAGGGCTATCACGGATGGAGTCCATCGGAAATCGGGAAGTCGGGGATTCCATTGTCGAGAGTTTTGACACATTTTGATTTGTGAAACCCCGAACCTCGATAAGGGAAAAGGCCGGGGTCACGAGTCAACGGTCATATTGTGTAGAGCTCGCAACAGGGGATAACGCGTAAAGGAGCGCGTCGGGAGTCGGAAGATCGCGAGTCTTGGGGTTGAGTGTTTTACAACCTTGCAAACTCTGTAGCCCCGACAGGAGATAGGAATATGGTTCCGGAGAATTGTGGTCACATTGGCCAAGGCTTGGCTGGTAGGGCCAAGCATATCGGGGATCGGGAGTTCGTGAGGACAGGAACTCATGTCGTCGGGGATCACGAAACCCCGATACCCGAAACCTCAATTAGGAACTGTGCCACGTGGACACGTGGAGTTGTACCACGTGCCAAGGGGTCTGAGTGTTCGTGAGAAGCTCAGGTGAGATAGCACTGTGGGTGCGCAAAGACTTTGTAGGAGCACAAACGTCGAAATACTTTGAAAATTCGAGAGTAAGAACTCAGGAGAAGTCAGCGTTTTTATACGCGTGGTGAAGCTCAAGGTTCGGGAGCTCATTGGAGAAGGAAGCCAATACTAAGGCCTTGGAGAAATCAAAGTTCTTCCAAGTGCAGGAAGAAGCGCAGAAACTCAGGAGAGTACAGTCGTCGTCATATCGGGAGAAATTGCGCAGAGTTTAAGCCTCTGAAGAAGCGCAGAGAAGGAGAACATATCTAAGCCATTGGATTTGAGAAGAAATCCCAACAGTCGTCGGATCTGTAGGAAGCCGCATGGAGGTTAAGCCTTCGTTAAGGAGGAGAGAAGTCCCGACAGTGACGTAAGCATTGTGGGACCACCAGAGTCAGAGTGGAGGACAGGTGTCCGTCATCCGGGAAGAGTCGGGAACTCTGTGAGCAAGAGGTCAGGAAATCCGTAGAGAAAATCTCGATACAATAAGAGCCGTCCATCTGTGGGACAGCTGGCAACCATCAAGAGCCATCGGCGGTTGGCCCCATTGGGAAATCGGGAATCCCGGGGACATGATATTTAGGCACTTTGAAATCGCGATCCGTGAAACCCCGATGAGTGGGGGCCAGCTGTCATCGTAGCAGAGAATAAGGACAGAGGCGTAGTGGAGGCCAGCTGTCAGCGATCTGGAGCGCACCGGGGATCGACATATCGTGGGTTCCAAGTGCATATGCACATTGACATTGGAAACCCTGTAGCCCCGACGGAATAAGGTAGTGGTCACAGGTACTGGTCACATGGACCAGGAACTGAGCCTGAAGGGCTAGCGCGTGGAGGAGTGCATCGGGGATCAGAGAATCATGAGTCCCAGGGACTTGTGCATCATGACAATGAAAACGCTGAAACTTCGATGCAGAGTATGACTGAGGTCATATGGTAGTGGTCACATGGACCAGGGCCTAGCCAGGAGGGCTAATGTACAAAGAACGCATCGGGTTTTCTTTTGAAGTTCGAAATCCTGACAAGGAGGTAAGGCCACGGACACTGAGGCAGTGGTCATATGGTGGAAGCTTAGCCCGGAGGGCTAGCGCATAGGAGCCGAGAGCTCATCAGCAATCGGGAGTTGGAGAGTACAGTGACTCTCGACAACAGGAATAGCGAAACCCCGATGACCTGAGATTAAGTCAGAGGGAGGACATGGTCTAGATACTAAAGGCCGTGAAGGTTAACAGGATCTGTGGATCGGGCATTTGACAGGGATTCCACTCCAGAATCTAAAGAGATAATTTCGGTTCAACAAAGGGAATTTGATCGATCCATGAGCTGGTGCTGGAGGAGGTAGCTCGCGCCTGCGTCAAGTGGTATAGGCCATTCAAGAATGGCCAGCGCCAAGAAATGTGGCGGAAGTAATATCTTTTAGGGGTCTGATAGTCTATTATAGAAGTAAGATATTGGGGTGGAGCTCGGTCCCATCTCGGGTGTGACCCACTGTTGAGATGATGAACAGTGTGGTCTAAGGATGGGAGGTTCGTGGAAGGCCTGCACTTGGTTGGTGATTCTGCAGCTGTTAACAGATAAGTATTTGAATTATGTTTTTATCACATTTGGCATGACTGTGCTGTATATATATCTATATTAACATGTTTCCACTGTGTAAATGATTTACTGTTGAATGCTATGGTTTGTTAATGGTAACAGTAACTTATATGTTTTACTCTGAGAATTAAGTGTGTTTAATTTTTTTAAATGCATATGCTTATAATTTATGTATGAATTATGTAATCATTCATGTACAGAATTGATTAACTAAGAGGAGTTAGAAAACCTGGGTAGTGTCAAAAGGGTACACTACAAATTGGTATCAGAGCCAAGGTTTTGACACTGAGCCTTGATGGGCCAGTGGAGCGGTCTTTGGACCGAAAATATGAAGAGAAATTGGGCCTGGAATGGCCAATTTCGGACGTTGGTTGTTCCAGTGTGTCAAGTAGTTGCCTGACTGTGTTTACAAGCTCAGGAGGTTTAGCGTGCTGTGAAACTGCAGCTAGTATGGTCTATGACCTCAGGAAGACAGGTCTCTACACCAATGGTGTTAGAACCTTCGGATCTATTCGGGAGGGAAGGCGAACCCTTGTAACCATCATATTTGGAGAACGTGCACAAGCTTTAAAACCTTCGAATGTTGCACAGGAGTTTAAACTCGGGAGAATCGCGAGTCGTAAGATCCTTGTGAGATTACCCGTCAACCGTCTGAGTTGACAGAAGTTGCGCAGGATCTAAGTCCTCATGGGTAGAGGAGAAGCTGGAGAGGCATCGGGATTTTACCATCGGAGTCTCAGGAGTGTAGAATCGTTGCCTCAAGGAATAGCGATACGCGATATTCCGACGGGCGCTCAGAACCGTCCATCAGCAAGGACACGTGTTCGAAGATTCCGCAGAGTCAGAGGTCAGAGAATTGGAAGTCCCGAGCACATGACAACAGGAATCGCGATATTTCGATATGCGATTTCCCGACAAGTGCAAGGACAGAGTGGGGACCACCAGGGTTAGAGTGGAGGACAGATGTCACCCCACATCAGAGTTCGAAACTTCGTAAGTTCCGGGAACAAGTGTAGTGAGGTTTCGATATCGTGAAATATGATTTCCCGATTGCCAGAGGAGTGTGGGCCATAGCTGAAGGGCTATCACGGACGGAGTCCATCGAAAATCGGGAAGTCGGGGATTCCATTGTCGAGAGTTTTGACACATTTTGATTTGCGAAACCCCGAACCCCGATAAGGTAAAAGGCTGGGGTCACGAGTCAACGGTCATATTGTGTAGAGCTCGCAGCAGGGGCTAACGCGTAAAGGAGTGCGTCGGGAGTCGGAAGATCGCGAGTCTTGGGGTTGAGTGTTTTACGACCTCGCAAACCCCATAGCCCCAACAGGAGATAGGACTATGGTTCTGGAGAATTGTGGTCACATTGGCCAAGGCTTGGCTGGTAGGGCCAAGCATATCGGGGATCGGTAGTTCGTGAGGACAGGAACTCATGTCGTCGGGGATCATGAAACGCCGATACCCGAAACCTCAATTGGGAACTGTGCCACGTGGACACGTGGAGTTGTACCGCGTGCCAAGGGGTCTGAGTGTTCGTGAGAAGCTCAGGTGAGATAGCACTGTGGGTGCGCAAAGACTCTGCAGGAGCGCAAACGTCGAAATACTTTGAAAATTCGAGAGTAAGAAATCAGGAGAAGTAAGCGTTTTTATACGCGTGGTGAAGCTCAAGGTTCGGGAGCTCATTGGAGAAGGAAGCCAATACTGAAGCCTTGGAGAAATCAAAGTTCTTCCAAGTGCAGGAAGAAGCGCAGAAACTCAGGAGAGTACAGTCGCCATC
Organism: Picea engelmannii; assembly: GCA_009831015.1. Classification (NCBI taxonomy): domain Eukaryota; kingdom Viridiplantae; phylum Streptophyta; class Pinopsida; order Pinales; family Pinaceae; genus Picea; species Picea engelmannii. Next base: position 133,038 of record ML780067.1, read on the forward strand.
AGATCGAGAGAAATTGCGCAGAGTTTAAGCCTTTGAAGAAGCGCAGAGAAGGAGAACAGATCTGAGCCATTGGGTTTGAGAAGAAATCCCAACAGTCGTCAAATCTGTAGGAAGCCGCATGGAGGTTAAGCCTTCGTTAAGGAGGAGAGAAGTCCCGAAACTGACGTAAGCATTGTGGGACCACCAGAGTCAGAGTGGAGGATAGGTGTCTGTCATCCGGGAAGAGTCGGGAACTCTGTGAGCAAGAGGTCGGGAAATCCGTAGAGAAAATCCCGATACAATCAGAGCCGTCCATCTGTGGGACAGCTGGCAACCATCAAGAGCCATCGGCGGTTGGACCCATTGGGAAATTAGGAATCCTGGGGACATGATGTTTAGGCACTTTGAAATCGCGATCCGTGAAACCCCGATGAGTGGGGGCCAGCTGTCACCGCAGCAGAGAAGAAGGACAGAGGTGTAGTGGAGGCCAGCTGTCAACGATCTGGAGCACATCGGGGATCGTCATATCGTGGGTTCGAAGTGCATATGCACATTGACATTGGAAACCCTGTAGCCCCGACGAAATAAGGTAGTGGTCACAGGTACTGGTCACATGGACCAGGAGCTAAGCCTAAAGGGCTAGCGCGTGGAGGAGTGCATCGGGGATCAGAGAATCGTGAGTCCCGGGGACTTTTGCATCATGACAATGAAAACGACGAAACTCCGATGGAGAGTATGACTGAGGTCATATGGTAGCGGTCACATGGACCAGGGCCTAGCCAAGAGGGCTAGCATACAAAGAACACATCGGGTTTTCTTTTGAAGTTCGAAATCCCGACAAGGAGGTAAGGCCACGGACACTGAGGTAGTGGTCATATGGTGGAAGCTTAGCCCGGAGGGCTAGTGCATAGGAGCCGAGAGCTCATCGGCAATCGAGAGTTGGAGAGTACAGTGACTCTCGACAACAGGAATAGAGAAACCCCGATGACCTGAGATTAAGTCAGAGGGAGGACATGGTCTAGATGCTGAAGGCCATGAAGGTTAACAGGACCTGTGGATCGGGCATTTGACAGGGATTCCACTCCGGAATCTAAAGAGCTAATTTCGGCTCAATAGAGGGAATTTGATCGATCCGTGAGCGGGTGCTAGAGGAGGTAGCTCGCGCCTGCGTCAAGTGGTATAGGCCATTCGAGAATGGCCAGCGCCAAGAAATGTGGTAGAAGTAAGATCTTTTAGGGGTCTGACAGTCTATTATAGGAGGTTCATAGACGGATTCTCAAGGATAGCGCATGCTATCACTTCCTTGCAAAGGAAGGAGAAGAAGTTTCAGTGGATTGATAAATGTGAGAGAAGCTTCCAGCAACTGAAGCAACTGCTCACTAGTGCTCCAATCCTAAAGATTTCTGATCCAAGTAAGGATTACGTAGTGTGCACGGATGCGTGTAAGGAAGGGCTGGGAGGAGTTCTCAGCCAAGAGGGATCTGTAATTTGTTATGAATCCCGAAAGCTGAAAGCTGAAAGAGCATGAAAAGAATTATGCCACTCATGATTTAGAGCTGGCAACAGTTGTCCATGCATTGAGGAAATGGAGACATTACCTCATGGGAAAGAAATTCGAATTAAGAACAGACCACAATGGTCTGAAGTATTTATTTGATCAGCCAACTTTAAATGTCAGGCAAATTAGATGGCTGGAATTTTTGTGCGATTATGACCTTGATATCAGGCATATCAAAGGGAAAGACAATAAAGTGGCTGATGCACTCAGTAGAAAAGTGCATGAATTACATGCTACAGCCATTAGCATGTACAGAACTGAGTTGAAAGACAGAATTGTGGAGGCTGCAAGTGATGATTTGTAGTACAAAAGACTTGTAGCAAAGCTACAGTAGCATGAGAAACCACAAACCAAGGAAAGTTACACCTTGGGAACTTATAGTTTACTTCTGTATAAAAACAGAGTGTATGTACCTAATGACCGAGAATTGAAGCTGGCAATTCTAAAAGAAATGCATAATGTGACTTATGTTGGTCATCATGGATATCAAAAGACTGTGGCAGCAGTCAAAAGCCATTATTTTGGCTAGGTTTGAAGAAAGAAGTTTTTGCAATTTATAGCAGTGAGTATGCTTTGGCTCGTTTGGATAGCCAGAGGAAAGAATGCTTGCAAGTTGCAAGTGTTGTTGGTAATGTTGTTGCACAATGAAAAAAGCAATAGAGAGCTGAAGAGCTGGTTATAAGTCTGATAAAAGAAGCAGTTGCAGGATCTACCTATAGCAGTTGCAGGATCTATAGGTTCCCCATGCACGGGGTTTAAAAATTCCTACAAACAAATTTTTTTTCTTTATCAGATCATATACAAAATATAAAACTAAAAAACGGATATGAAATTTTCATAGCTAATAAAAATATTTAAAGATGCCAGTTACCCCATAATTAGTTATTGTAGTTTGTAGCTCTACAATTCTTGCCCTATCCTCCTGTGTCAGGGGTCTTTTGCTAATCAAACCTAGATATTCCATGTTAGCCTTCTTTAAGGCCTTCATTACAGTTGTTATTGGGTTTGTCAAATAATATATTTTGTCTTCATCAATATCCTCTGTGGGAGCCTGGACTGATGTTTACACAATAAATCAATCAACAAAATTTATGAAATTCACCTCTAACATTAAAAAAATGAAATATTGCAGTAATATTATAAAAACAATAACAAAATTTCAGAAATTTGGTTGTTGTAGTCATAAGTTGTTACTGTATTTAACATTTACCTGGTGAGGCACTGCAAGTGCCTTTCCACGGTCACCCTGGAGAGATGTAACGGGTGAAACTCGAACGTGTTCACCCTGAATAGAAGTTGACACAATAAATCAATCAACAAAAGTTATGAAATTCACCTGTAACATTTAAAAAATGAAATATTGGAGTAATATCAGAAAAAAAATAATGAAATTTCAGAAATTTAGTTGTTGTAGTCATAAGTTGATATTGTATTTAACATTTACCTAGTCAGGCACTGCGGGTTCCCTTCCATGGTCACCCTGGAGAGATGTAACGGGTGAAACTCAGACACGTTCACCCTGGACAGAAGTTGACACAATAAATCAATCAACAAAATTTATGAAACTCACCTGTAACATTTAAAAAATGAAATATTAGAGTAATATCATAAAAAACATAATGAAATTTCAGGAATTTAGTTGTTGTAGTCATAAGTTGTTACTGTATTTAACATTTAACTAGTGAGGCACTGCGGGTGCCTTGCCACGGTCACCCTGGAGAGATGTATCAGGTGATTTTCTACCACGGTTAGTACCCTGGACAGATGTTGACACAATAAATCAATCAATAAAAGTTAGGAAATTCACCTGTAACATTAAGAAAATGAAATATTGCAGTAATAACAGAAAAAACAAAATAATGAAATTTAGTTGGTGTAGTCATAATTTTTTACTGTATTTAACATTTACCTGGTGAGGCATTGCGGGTGCCTTATCACAGTCACCCTGGAGAGATGTATTGGGTGATTTTCTACCACGATCAGCCTGGACAGATGTTGACACAATAAATCAATCAATAAAAGTTAGGAAATTCACCTGTAACATTAAGAAAATGAAATATTGCAGTAATAACAGAAAAATAAATAATGAAATTTATGAAATTTAGTTGTTGTAGTCATAATTTTTTACTGTATTTAACAGTTACCTGGTGAGGCACTACGTGTGCCTTTCCACAATCACCCTCTCCATCTATTCGATTTAAGTTGTAATCGATCAACAACTCTTCACCTGAAACTATTGTTTTTGTTGCACATACAAATATACGATTTCCTTCGCGTGCCTCAAATATGCAATTTGGTTTCTTAGTTGTTGCCACTGGTCATGTAATATTTATAAAGCCCGCAATGTTTCCAGTAGCTTTTGGCCTTCCATCAATATACACAGTTGCCCCTTTATTTTGATTGTTATCTAGTAGTTGTATATAATTTGTGGCAACTCCATATCTCCGCATACTTTACGTATATAGGACCAACATCAACCAGTGAATGTATTTGTATAATGGTCCGACATACTCCATCAATTCAGTTACAGTTCCATAGCCGACCTTTATGCCATCCATGGAAAATAACCCCAATCCATGTAAGGACGAAGGAGCAAGGCGATACATCCTCCCACCGATGAAGAAATATGTGTCCACTTGAGGTAGATCCTTAGGTGCCCATCGTTGCACTAGATGTTTATACCTCAAGGGAAACTCAATGTCACCTATGCTCTCAACATCATAATTACACGACCCTCCATTGGCAATAAAAAATTGCATGCGGGTATGAAATCTTTTCCTTACCTTTTC
>ML780067.1:236611-255633 GCA_009831015.1 Picea engelmannii
GTTGATCTGGGCGCTCTGATCATAGTTGTCGGAGAGGTGCGCACTCGATTCCGGACCCCCCCCTCCGCTTAAAGGTAGAAAGGCGGGGGGGGTCCAGAATCCGATCTTGACCGTAGATCTGGGTGCATGGACCCTTGCCGTCCAGATCTACTTGCTTCTCAACCACATGCACATTTTTCATCCCGAACTTAGGGTGAGTGGGTTTTCACACACTCTTTCACATTTTTATCCCCCCTTACAAGAAATGTTGCTAACACTCTGGATCCCAAACTTCTCTCTGGAGCTATCCACTTGCTCCTCTACTTTGTTGCTATTTCTTCCCTACTACTCTTGCATGTCATCCTTTTCTCAGCCTCTCCCTGCTGACATCTTCTTTTGCTGACTCCGAAATCAGCTTACTTATCTCCTCAATTACCTCTTCCAGCTGACCTGCTGGATGGATTCTCCTTTCATGCAGACTCCCATGCTGCACTTCTTCCTCTTGATCTAAGGGCAGATCATCTTGATCCCCCATGTTGTCGCCATCTCCTGTGGCACTAGCTTGCCACTCTACTGCAGACATCAATTCTGTAGGAACATCACTAAGTTTTTTCTCAGCTTCCTCCTCTGACAAATTATCTTCTACCAGTTCTCCTGCTAGTACAAATCCAATTTCTTTTAGCTGCTCCTCAGGCTTGCATGATCCTCTACCTGTTTCCAACTTATCCTATTAGATGTGCATGCTTTGCACTATCACCCTTCTCTCCAGGGCTTCTAGTTATTTACACAAATAAAAAAAATCTATGTTGTCTTATTCCTCTTCTGCTACAGACTACAGTGCTGCAGTCATCTCCTGTTCAGCTTCCTGGCTGAAATTTCGAATAAATTCTATTGAATGCTCTTCTCCTTATGCTACTTCTTGAGTAGATTTTGATGTTTTCACCTTCTCCTCTATGAAATTTATACCTGGTTGTCCTTCTGTCGCATATTAAACACATATGATAGCCTCTAATTGGCTACTTGGAAGCAATATCTGAATTCCCCCAATGATCAGAACACACCTCTGATCCTCCTCCGTCAACACTCCTTGCTGACCTGAACTCTCATCTGAGTTCATATCTTCTCCCTTTCCCACCTGGAAATCTGGGATTTTACTCCTGCCCTCTTGGCAGTCTATGAGATAAATTGATCTTAGCTCATTTCCCACCTGGCAATCTAAATTTTCCTCACTGCCTTCCTGGCAATTCATGAGATCCTCTGATCTCTTATCCTCCTCATCACTGAGGTTCTATCCAAATTCTGGCTCATATATGTGAACCAATTTCCCTGTGTCACTAAGGGTTTCAGTTTCCCTCAGCCATCTCCTCAACTCTAGTTGCTTCCTTCAGGCCCACAACTTTTGAACATGCCATATTTATCTCTGCTTCATGGTCCGCTCGTGACTCCAATGTACTTGTACCTCCAGTGTACCTGGTATTCTTGCTTCATCCTCAGTGTTACCCTGTCGATCTCTGCTCTAATTTCTTCGAGCTCTTTGTCCATCTCTGCTTTTTTTTTTTGCTGGCAGTCTTCAATTTGACCACACTTATGGCCTTCAATAGCCATCTTATTTATGTGACTTCGGCCCACCTTGTGGCATGTTTTCTACTCTGCAACTGAGAGTGTATCCAACTTCTCATACAAACCACCTGGTTGTCTACTTGACTGTTGTGAACTTGCAACAATCCTTGAGATAGAGAATCAACACTATGTATCCTCCTTCACCTATTGTCTACAAATGAAAATCAAGCTCTGATACCACTTAATGTGGACCCCCTCTCTCTCTTGGGGCTGCTCGACCTCCCAGTCTAGGATTGTTCAATTCATTGAATCGGATTGAATCTTTGGGCCTTTTCTAGACCCACAAATCACTTTTAACACAGGACCCCTAACTCCTTAGGCATAGATCCTATGTGACCAGTGAGATCCTGCTAAGCCCCTGTTCTCTTTCTGAAAATTTGAGTGACGAGCGCTAGCTCCCTATGCTATGCCTCTTCTTTCATGTGAGCTCGGGTAATGACCAGGTGCCTACTCAAAGAGTGCTTCGGATCTTTGGGCTCTGGGCGTTTTCATTTTACGATGAGGTCAATTGTTCCAGAAACACGATCCTCCAAAACCACAGAAACAAGATCAAAAGTCCTTTTTCCTCACTAGGATCTATGACTTAGTCTCCTCCTTTGGCAATTCGGGCTTTGGCCGAATCCGCATGCACACTCCACAAATCCTCTGAAGTGGATTTCTAACAGAGTAAACATCCATCCTCCATGTGTCCTCTTTCCAATCAATGATTCACACTCCCCTTTGGGATCAACGACCTATAGTAACTTCGGGCTCTGGTGCTTTGGGAAATTCCAAACCACCTCTCTAGAAAACCTCCAAAGTGCTAAACCTCCAATGGCTCCAATCTATTTCATCTTCGGTTGATTGTCTTCTAGCAAATTCTTCAAAGGATCAACCTCTGGAGTGGCCAATCTGGCGACACACATCCTTCTTTATTCAACGGTCATGATTGGCTCTAGTGCTTCAGCCTTCTGGAGTTTCCAGTCCACGCAACCCCACTTTCTATGAAGTGGATGTCCTCTGAAGTGAAGGATCTCCTGACACCTTTCCTCTGGTGACGGATGACTTTGATGAACTTCGATGCTCCATCCTTCGGGAGTTATGGCTCCAAAAAACTTCACTTTCTCCTAGAGTTACTTTTCTCCGAAGTGGTATATCTTCTTCCAAGCGTCCCTTCCCAATGGACGATTGAGATGACTTCACAACTTTGGCCTTCAAGAGTCCTCCTGCCTTCACACTTTACTTCTTCCAGAGTGACTATTCTCCGGAGTAAATCTCCACGCTCCACGTATCCTTCCATTCATCAATGACTCCTATTGACTCTAGCCTTTGAGACTTTACTCTACAATTTCCCTGAAGTGCTCTATCACCAAAATGATAGAGATGACACCATGTGTCCACACAATTGATGGCTAGGATTTAGCGTATTACCATTTGGAGCTTCGGATGATTTGTGGTCAATGTTCCACTCCATCCTCGCTCTTTTCTCTGAAGTCTGTGATCCGTTGACGCATTTCCTTCCCAGATCAATAGTCACGATCAACTTCGCTACTTCACGCTTCAGGAGTTTTGGCTTCACCAATTTCCCTTTTCGCCAAAGGGATTTCCTCTGAAGAACGTGGATCTCCGCCACATGCTCTTTTGGATACAATGACCCAGATTCACTTCGTCGCTTCGCGACTTCAATGATTTTTCTCTCTGAACACCTCTAGACCTCTGAAGTGTTCCTTCTCCGAATTGCAGGATCTAGTGACACCTGTCCCTACAGGATCAACGACTGAAATATGCTTCGCACTTCAGGCTTCGAGAGTTTTTCACACTCCACCCTCACTTTTCTTTGAATTTCTCTTCTGCCGAAGTGTGTGGATGTCTGCTGCGTATCCCTTCCAGATTCAACGATATGGACTTTCTTCAGTCGGTTCGACGCTTTTGCTTATGCTCCAGGAAGATCTCCCGGAGATTCTTCTCACGAACACCCTGATCTTTCGCCACCTATCCCTCCAGACAGTGGACAGTTCCGACTAGCTTCTGAACTTTGGGACTTCACAAGTTTGCTCTCCTGTGCACTTTCAAAAGGTTTAAGGCTCATGCACTTTACCTAGATCCAACGCTTGTTGATCCTTCATGCCCAGATCTGACGGATGGGATCCGTTCCTCTCCTCTGCATGCTCCTCCTGTCTAGACATGGGATTTGAGGACCCAGATCTATTTCTCTGCTGTTGATCTGACGACAGTTGTTCCTCCTCCCTCCTGAGCTTTTTTGTTCTCCCAAATTGGAAGATTTTGCATGTATCCAAAGGCTTCGTCCTTGGATCCTTCTCCTGAGAGCCCAAATATCTTGGGTCTCGTCTTCTCTTCTGGGATCGATATCTCTCCTTGATATTTTTCCAATGTAACTTGACCTCATCCCTTGTGCATCCTTGTAGTCAAATTCAGAACTCCAAAGGGGTATCGGCCCTTATGATTCATCCAAAGAAATCCTTGTGCCCTCATGGAAACCCAACATTTTCCCTCCTGAGCTTTCAAACTTGAATCAAGTTCATTCCTATGTGAACTCCTTGCACGTGTCCAAACCTTTATATGACTTTAGACTCATAATATTTTTAGTAAATCTTCCTGCACATTCCTTGTGCATGCTCTATATACTCCTTGCAGAGGCTCTCCCTCAGATTGTTCAGTAACTATGGGTTTTCTCAACTTCTTGGACCTCATAGGTCTCTGTACCTTTGTTCCTTGAAGGGATATATGTTCCTTCTTGGCAACTTCTGCTCAAAACACTCCTTGCTAAGCCTTCCAGAGTATTCAACAACTTCGTGACTGTCCTCCTCTGACACTTCTCTTCTCAGAACTCGAGTCAAAGTTCACTTGTGCACACTTGCACCTACTCAATGCCCTCTTGGTAGATCTCTATAGAGTATTCAACAACTCTATCTTTTGTGCCTTTTCTTCACAGTTTCTCCTCCAAGGTATTCAGTAACCCTGAGGCTCCTCTCTGATTCTGAGATTGTGAATGTTCTGGTGTTCCCCCCTGACACGTTCTTGTTTGAACTTGAAGCAAAGTTTAGATATGCACTCCTTGGGTTGGCTCATAGAGTTCTCAGCACTCTGTCATGCACTCCTTGTATTTATCCTAAAAGAACCCAGAATAATTCAACAACTCACAAAGATAGAGAAGTCTATCTTCCTCCTGCAAATGAAGCCTATCTCATGCATCTACAACATACATTCATAAACACACAGAAATAATCATTCATAAAACACAATAACTCATAAAAAGTGAGATCTGTTCATTTGTATTAATATCTGAATGTTAATTACAATGTGTGCATGCTTGGACTACAACTGAGTATCAAATCTCTCCTTGGCTTACAATGATTTTCTCTCAACTTTCAACAACCTCTACTGGGAATATTTTACAAAGATTTATACAAGAGGAGACTCGTTGAGTCTTTCCCTCCAAACTACTCTAGTGACATCCTATCACAATTAAAATGCCTATCTATTGAGGAAGATTACATTGAATGAACATCTAGTCTGAATCGGATGTAGATCAGCCTACAACTAGCCATTAAAGACGATCTCATCTACTTCATGTACAAAGGCATGACTCGACTCTTCCATCCTTTCAACTTTTAACTATATTTAATTATGTTATAAAATTTAAATTCGAGGGGAAAATGAGAGGGTTGGCACCTCTCCCCTCCTTGAATGCGCGTGGATGTGCTAAATAGCTAGCACATGCTTAGGTGGAAAGGATGCTCCTGCATCAGAAATTCCCAACCTTATATGTTGACATAGCCTTTCCACATCAACAGTCCTTGGTTTCACAAGCATCTGCCCCTCCGACAGGGGGTACAAATCATCCTCGTAGTGAGGAAGCTTCATCAAGCACACACATTTAGATGTTTAATGGAATAGATTTAACTACTCGTACTACGACATATGACACTCCGGCTAAACCTGATAAGGAAAGAGTAACTAATGGTACTATGCCAGATCTACCATCCACCACTATTACTCCTCCATCGGGGCTGATCTAGATTGAAAAAACTACCTTCAAATCTATCTTGCATCCACCCAAGAGTACAATTCTAAAGTCATCTTTTAATACTAGTTCACATTCCGCTCAAAACTACAACATTGTTGAAGATTTTTCCCAAGCACCATGTCCTATGTTAGCTCTTGAAGTTCTACAACATTTCCCAACTCAACGTAGGTAGACATTTGAGCGATCGATCTAAATTCATCAAATAATATCACATTTAAACTCAATAAATTCAAGTCCCGACTCTCTCACCAACTTGTGCTCTATATCGATGTTGTCGTTCATAATCAACACATTCATCACACGATCTTGGATGAGGGAGCTTCCACCTATGTCATTTCGTTAGCTTGTTGGAAAGGGATAAAATCACCTGGTCTTAATTAATCCCCTACCATGTTACGAGTATTCGATGGGAGAGGATTCCATCCTCATTGAATTTTATAGTCCTTAGCTATTCAATTGGGAGGCAAGAATGTCTTAGTAGATATTGAGGTAGTCGACGCTCCTCTTGATTACAACTTGTTGTTAGGAAGAAGTTGGTTTTATTCCATGACTGTCATCGCTTCATCGGTGTTTCGATGTGTATAATTCCCCCATCAAGGTAAAATTGTGACCATCGATCAGTTATATTACTGAACCCTTGACGCTCACACTATTGTAGCCAACAAAATTGCTTTTTTGGGAGATTCCAAGATCACTTATGAAAGTGTAGGAGTAGGTATTTTAAATAAGCTTCTCTTATGGGTACCTTTCCGACACGACTTCCTCCCACTTTGCAACATATCACCATGATCAACATGATCATGGCATATCAATCCTACGAATCATCCGATCCCTGGATCATGCCTAGTCCTTTAGAATTTTCCGTGCTAGGTGACACTATGCCACGTAGTCCTGCAGAGGCTGTGTATGATGCCATCCATTATGCCTCTCCCTCACCATACAATCCACATCTGTTGGACTATATATCTTACTTGTTACCATCTTGGTTGGATTCCCTATCCTCTACTTTCAATTACATCCTACATATTTTTCCATCCAACGAATCTATTATGGAAACGTTTAGTATCGAAGAGGTGCCTTGGGATGATAACCACCATCACTCATCCTTTCTTCCTAGTTTGGATGAAATTGAGAAAGATATACACTCTATCTTTCCTAGCAATATTGTTGATTGTCCCCAATCTCCAATAACCACTTTGGATACTATCTTCGAGGGGAATTTAGGCAACGTCTCTTCTACTATTACTATTGACATATCAATCAAAGAAGGTATTGTAGAAAATGTTCATCTCGGTGCCAATTGTTTACCTGAGTAAGTGGAAAGTTATACCTCTTTGTGCAAATAATTCCACGACATCTTTGCTTGGACTTACGAAGAAAAGATAGGGATTAATCCGTCGATTTTTTTTCATGAGATAAACTTACCCAGGCGTTAATCTTGTACGTCAAAAACTTCTCCCAGTTCATCCTAAGAAAAATATGGCCATAAACCCAAAAGTTGAGAAAATGTTAAAGTATGGTTTTATTTATCGTGACCCCTTGACCAAATGGGTTTATAACATTGTTCTAGTTGCTAACAAACAAGGGACCATTCGTGTTTGCATTGATTATAGATATATTAATAAGGATTGTCCCAAAGACAATTACCCTACACCCTTCACCGACCAAATTATTGATAATTGCGCTGGCAACATCATTTTTTCGTTCATGGATGGTTTTTTCGGATACAACCATATTCACATTCTACCAACTAATCAACATAAAATAACCTTGATTTACCCTTGGGGGACGTTCTCTTATAGTAAACTAACTTTTTGTCTTAAAATCGTTGGAGCTACTTTTCAGCGGGCCATGTCGTATGCATTCCATGATATCAAACATATTGTTGAACCCTACCACTATGATTTACCCACTCATTTGTCTCATCAATGAGACCACATTGGTCACCTGTGGGCCATTTTTCTTCGATGTCGGTTTTACCAAATATGTATGAACTCCCACAAATGCATCTTTGCTATCGAATCATAACGAATTCTTGGATTCGTAGTCTCCAAATATGAGATTAGGGTGGATCCCTTGAAAGTTAAAGTTATTCTCGCTTTACCCCCTCCCAACATTTTGACCCAACTATAAAGTTTGCAAGGGAAGGAAAACTTTATTCATCGTTTCATTTGTAATTATGCCGAACTCACTAAAGGATTTATGAGATTGTTACAGAAATATATCCCGTTCATATGGGATGAAACTTCTCAACGCTCATTCGATGCACTAAACATGCCTTAACAAACACACCTCTTTTTCACCCACCAAATTATGAAAACGACTATATTGTTTACTTGGTTGCCTCTACTTCCACTATTTCTATGGTGTTAGTACAAGAATATAGTGATGATGATGAACATGCAATATATTATCTGAGTAAGAGTCTATCTGACCCCAAGCTCTGATATTCACATGTCGAAAAGTTGGCTCTGGATGCAGTTATTTCTGTCCAGATATTTTTCCATTACATCCTGCTACGCACTACCATGATTGTCATGGACTCGAACCCCATGTACCATATCTTGACTCATCAAGTCCTTGGGGGAAAATATTCCAAATGGATTTTTATTCTCTAGGAATTCGATCTCGAGTTTGCCAAATCAAAAGCTAAAATATCATTGGTATTTGTGGAATTAATTTGAGATCTTCCCTATATTGATGAAGGTACCAAGCCCAGTGATTATCTTCCTAAATAATCCTTGTTCCTCATTATCACATTTGATCCTTGGTACAAATATATTCTTCTCTATCTCCAAACCCAATCTTTTCAGCCGAACATTTCACATGACGAACGACATGTATCCAACACCATTCCAAACACCAACTCATCATCGGTGATACATTGTACCATCGTGGTATCGACACTTTCCTCTGATGTTGTTTAACCCTCGTTGAGGTTGAATGAGTTTTAAATGACTGCCACCTTGGATCTTGTGGCGGTCATCTTTATGGGATGGCTACAACCCATAAAATCTTACATGCCGGTTATTTTTGGCCTTCTATATTCAAAGATTGCATTGAGGTAGTTAAAAAAATCCCACCCTATCAAATCTTTCATAAGAAATCATATGCCAACTCCGCTCCGCTGCACCCTATTGTCAATGTAGACCCCTTTTTAAAATCAAGCATTGATTTTATGCAATGTAGAACTACCTCAGCTGGGGGGCACAATTATATCATCATTTCCATTGATTACTTCACTAAATGAGTCGAGGCTATGCCTACATTCCTTAACGATGGTCGTAATGCAACACTCTTTTTTTTTAACCACATTATCACTCGATTCGGTATCCCTCAAGCTATTGTAATCGACCATGGCTCACACTTCCAAAAACAGATGATGAGTGAATTGCACACCAAGCTGGGTTTTCTCCATGAAAACTCATCCCCCTATTATCCTCAGGCGAATGGACAAGTTGAATCCATCAAAAAAGTCTTGAAGACCATGATCCAATGCATGGTGGGAACAAACAAAACCTCTTGGCACTTGCAACTCTTCTCCGCACTCTAGGCCTATCACACTTCGGTGAAAAATGTAACTGGATTCACACCATTCCAGTTGGTATACGGTATAGAAGCGGTCTTACCAATCAAATGTGACATCCCTTCATTGAAACTTACCATAGAACTCCTACCTCACACTTCTGCTGAAAAAGAACGATTCCTATATTTAACCAAGTTGGATGGAACCCATCGTGATGTTTCTCTCATCATGAGACGTATCAAAAATGAATGAAAACTCAATATGAAAAATCTTTTCGAGCTCGTGTTTTTGCAGAAGGATATATGGTCCTAGTTTATGATCAGGATCATGATAATTTGGGGGAAGGGAAGTTAGAACCCATGTGGCATGAGCCTTATATCATAAAACATGTGCTACACAGAGGCACCTACGAGTTAGTCAGTTATGATGGAATATCTCTCGGTGAGCCCCGAAATGGGATTTACCTCAAGAAGTAATATGCATAGATTATCTCACATGTGTTTTCTTTGTACATTATTGTACTAAGTACTCTTGACTTGGTGTGTATTTTCTTTTGCGTGCATGAGTTTTGTCTCAACTTCTTATACTTTTCTTTGTGATTGCATGCGCAAATGACATCTCCCTTCCCTATCTATGTCAGGTTTTTCGATGGTACTAGTTGTCACACCTAGAACATTGCTTCTGTAGCTTGGGTCATCTACCACTCTGGCAAGTTGGTGAGTTCAGGAGGAATTTTCCTCGGATCTGTGACCAATAATGTGGCAGAATATCATGTCGTCATTGGAATCTTAACCAAAGCATCCTCTCTAGGTATAACTCATTTGATTATAAACCTAGAATCTCAACTCGTGGTCTATCGACTTAATCATGAGTATGTCGTTCACAACTTAGTATTACTACATCTCCACCTAAAGGTTTGTCATCTCGAGAGATCATTTGATTTTCTCCAATAAAGACACATACCGAGAGAACTCAATACAACTTTGGATTCGTTAGCTAATTACATGTTGCATTGGTATCCTGCACATAGATAAAAAAAATTGAAACATAAATCATATGTACACAACAATATCACATAAGATAAAAATACAACATAGATAGGCAATGTAAAACTAATATATATATATATAGATGCGTTATAGAAAAAAAAATTGAAAAAAATACATCATCAAAATGTACATAATGAGGCAAAATGATTGGGCCTTCAAGCCCATAATATCATCATAAACACTACAAAATCAATTGAGGGCCCTAATAATCCTCCTGTATCACATTGTGCTCCGCATAACACACTATCGCTCGTGCCACCCGACGAAGAAGATGGTTAAGGATTTTGGGAACCCCAACTGTATGTCGCTGAAAATGTAGAGGCACATCCTTCCTCTTGAGGGGTGGTACACTCATTGTCAAACCCCGGAGGTTCCTCTCCACCTCTCAGAACCCTCCTGCTGCAATTTCATTCTCAACTAATACTTGTGCATCTCCACAATGCCCCAATGTTGACATCTCCGTCGGGTGTGATGCACCTCTATATGCACGATGAAAACAATTTTTTTTTAGATTCCTTGTTGTACAACTCAAAAACATATCAAACAAACAAACAAACAAAATATTATGTTAAAAGGTTATGTTTTGTACCTGATGCATCCCATTAGATTCCCTCAGATGTACAAGTTCAATGCTACCTCTGAAATCTAACCCAACATAGGAGAAGTCCTCAATAACCACCAACTGTCTCCTCCACCATGCGAAGAAGTCAAATGTGAATCTAAATGTTGAGGGCTCATTCCCCAACCTAGGGGATAGGCTCGTACACCTATCTGTGGGAGGATTGATCATGGGATGGGCTATCAATGTAACCTGTGGCTGGATTTGAGGAACCCACTCTAAGAAAAATAAAACTAAAAAAAAGAACATACCCAAACTATTTCTGTCTGTCGGTCCTGCATTTGGATATTTGTTCCTTGACATTTCTAAGGAACCCTGGACTCCAGTTGAACAATATGGGTCCTAAGAACTATAAGGCATAAGAAATCTGTGACTTTGAAGCCAAGTGAGCACTAGTACTCCCTTCCAATTTTTTGATGGAAAACATAATGGATCGAAGGGCTAACTCCCTCACATCTTTTATCACAATTCAACCACCCACCAACCATGACCCTGGTATGCAATGCTCGACAACGTATGCCTCGGTTGGTTGAGGAGTTGAATGATGTCCGGACAAGAGAATGGGTTCCCCTCTCTTAGAGAGCATCGTCAAGAAATATACATCATCTAGTTCAATCTCAAGCATGTGCGGTCCGATGCGGAACGCTTGTTCAACATCGTCCTATACACCAATCAAATACTCAAGCAGTAGTACTTATTTTCTCAGGTTTTGCAGCTTGAAGTATTTGAGAAATCCACAGTTTCTCAAATCCAGACGCCCTTGCTTGAGGGTCTTGGAGATTTTCTATATCATCGAAATCATGCTCATGCTCTTTCCACTCTATCATGGCTAAAAAATAGATGAAATATGAAAATACAACATTTAAACATCATCAGTCAAATTTTTATGGGAGAAAATTGCCTCTATTTAGCCCAAAGTTAAAAAAACAAATTGAGTTTTTCACCTAGGGCTCCCTCAAAACAGCCTACATAGCACTAGCACGCCCTAGGAATATGCACCAATGCACTAAAATATCGGTCGGTGCTCCCACAAGTGCCTTGAGGGAGCGTTGATCTGCTTCAGATCCCTAGGGATTTTTAAGGAGCCTAGAACGTTCAAAATACATGCTAAAATGTAGTTAAAAACCCATGAAAAGGATGGGGGGAAGAGATGACCAACCTGGTCCGGACTAATCAGGAAATGATCGCTCACAAATCCCACAGTCGCCGCTCGAAAAATGCTTCCACAAAGAGGAAAATCTGATATCTAGAGGAGAATGGTAAAAAGCATATGGTAAAATGAAATGTTAACCTATTTTTGGTATTTTATAGGTTCGTTTTGAGATTTTCTCCATATTACAAAGTCATCTTTTGGGTTTTTAATCATTTTTTGAAGAGTTCCTAATGCATTATGCCTAGACAATTTGTTTTACAGGATTTCAAGCAACATTTTTCAGTAACCCTGTAATGTTAATGAGCATAATCTTTGTTCTTTCTCACACTCACAAAAAACATGAGAATGTAACCGAGTAGACTTTTATCACTTTTTCGAACTCATCAAGGTTATATGAAAAAGGAAACCCCTGGATTCATCTTTAAACCATTTTCAGACTCTCTAGATATGAAAGTATTGCCCAGTGATCTCGTTTCCTTTCACGCTCATTAAAAGGTTTCGAAAGGGCGTCTTTCGAGTAAAAATTTATCTCTTTTTCGGACCTCGAGGAATAACATTACAGAAAAGAACAACCCTGGAGTCTTCTTTAAGTTCTTTTCAAACTCTCTAAAAACTTAAAAAAAATAATGAGTTTTTCTTCTCTAGACTCGCCAAACTACACATTGAAGGGCCCATTTGGGAATGAACTCTTAATTCTTCTAGCTCGTTAAACAAGGGAAGATGAGCTTACCAAAAGTGATTTATATCGAGCATGTGTTACCTTCCTCGAGCTCATTAAATTAAAAAGAGGTATGCATTTATCTGGATGGGGAAAAAATTGAAGGAAGTGGGTTAATCTTCTTGAGAATTTTTGTAAACAACTCTTGCAGTCACCCTTGAATACGACACCTGTTTTTAACCTTCATATTGAACACTTGGATAATCTGCTAAACCTATTCATTGAACCAATCCTATGAGTCTCTTCACTTCTTTGATTCATATGAAGAATTCCACAGCACCCATTTCATTATGTTTTGGTCCACTCTGTGTTTATGCTGCAAAGTCTCATGTAGTGCCTCAGTATTCAAGGGAAGTATCCTCCTCGAGAGTCAACCATCCACAAAATTACGAGTTTCCATACTCGTGCTCATCTATAATTCATTCACTATATCTCATAATTTTCATGTTAGTTTAGTTTCTATGTTAGTTTCCTTGGACAAGTCTTTTCCTGTCAGCTTCAACACATCATCTAGGAATCAGGGTTAGAAACTAGTTACTACCTTGGGACTTGCATGCCTCAATGGCAGTCCTCCTCGTTTCCAACAATGGGTTTACATCATTGATCTATGATTGGATGATTCCATGGATGTTCAACCTCATCTCACTTATTCACATTCGTTGGACTGTACTAGGGTACCTCACTGGTGATTTCCCTCACACTTGTTAACAGTTCACCTTAACTTTTGATAAAGTTTTTTCTACCATGTTCGACATCAAGACATATATTCACATGGTTAGATTTGTACCACATGGGGATTGGGACGAATACCCTAGGTTGAGCATTCATTGTGATATCTTCTTTTCCAGGCGGAGAAGGAAGTTATTTGGCTATACTTCTGCCATCAAATAGATCCACGTTGTATTGGTCTATGGTTATGTCTTATCATCTCGTAGCTCCACTATTTTTTTTACGTGGCTATGATCAGTCCATGTCATAGAAGTATATATCCACATTGTATCACTAGTATCCATACCCTTAGTCAATATCATCATGGATCCACAGTGTATTTATTGGCGATCATACCTTAAGTCATTTATTTCCCAAGCATAGGTATGCCTGCCTTGGGATTGAAACACTTGATAAAAAAAAATTGATGGTTGTCTGCAACTTCTACCAAGTTCTCCAACTCCATACCCTTGCTTTGAAAACTCTACAAAGTGTTTCGGTCATCATATTTCATATTATGACTTCACACTTTGGGGGGAAATATGTTACACGTCAAAATTACTCACTTCGATAATGTCACATAATGTTGTAAGTGTCACACTTTTTTTACAAGTGTCGTAAATTTCTCATTTTCATTCTGTGTATGTTTCATTGCGAACGACACCATGGAAACACTTGATACATCCTATAGAACATGTTGGAAGAAGAAACCACATCATTTGACAGATGAAACAAAGTGTTTTTCTATGAGAATTGGTCATCTTGAAAAAATGGTTGGAATATCAACGCTCCCCTACTCATATGTAGGGAGCACTAGCACTCTTTGTCATCTAGAAGGGAGCATTGTAGCACTCTGTTTCTTGTTGTAAAGGAGCATCGATTGGTTGAGAAAACCATGGGAATAAATCCCCCTTTTCTCTAAGGACAACTAGAAATGATTTGAGTTGGTTTGGCTCAAATCTAACCTTTAGGTTGCATCTAAGGGATATGCCACAACTGATGGATTCATATCCTCAACTAATCCAAAATATAACCAAGAGGGTTGGGCCTCTCAAAGCCTATAAATGAAAGCATTCTCATGGTGAATAAGGAGGAAAATAATCAGCAAAATTATTGTTATTATAATTGTGGATCTTTCGCGAAAGGGCTTGGATGAGGAGGATTTGGGGAAGTTGTTGCAACACAATCCATGATTGTAAGTGTCTCTTTCAAGTTCTCATCAATATACTTGACCTATTCCCTTCTAGTGTGTGTACTTTACATATGCTTGTCTATTATAGATGAAGTTTTTTAATATAACATGGTAGAATAGGAGTTTCCTTGTCTCTCTTTGTTGTCTGTGGTTTTTCAGGTATCAATCCATGTGAAAGAGTTTGTATATCAAGCTCAAATTGGAGCAGCAAGGACAAACACCGAAAATAGGTATGATCACCTTTTTCTCCTTCTCTTTTTTTCTAGTTAAACAAATCTCAAAGAGATGTTAGTGTTCATTTGTATATTTTTGTCTTGGTATTAGGGGTCTAGAATCCAAGGGGATATTCACTTGTCTGCAGGGGAATTTTCCTATATAAAAGTACATGATATGGACGAATCTTCATCATAAAAGGGACTAGACGGTGCCAGAGTACAATAACATCTTTCATACCTTGTGTTGAAAGTTGGGTACCAAAGACTCCAAGAAGCATGTGGTTTTGAAGTACTGTAGTGGCTTGCATAGGTACATCCAAGATCGATTTATTTTACATCTCCTCATTGGGAGATACTTATTGATATGCACTCAAAAGAAAGAATAAATTCAAATAACAGAGTAAGTGGGAGTTTGAGTATGAAAATACACCACAACAGAAGCATGGCAAAAGAATCTCTAACTCACATAATGAAGGATAAAAGGCCAACCTCAAGAGATCCATTCCAAGCCATAAGAAAGGAAGGGTAACGAGAAGTCTAATAAAGACACCAGAAATTGGTGTGAGTTCCATAAAATCCCTTGGCAAAACACTAATGAATATCACTTGAAACAATCATCGGTTGTCGAGATCAAAGAAAATTAATCATAACTTGAGTCAAACTTTGATTTAGAGCACAATAAAGCGATACAAATCATCGATACATAACCCACTACTACCATCATAGTGAAAACAATATAACAAGAAGAACTAGAGGAACTTGAGGAGGGGGAGTTCCCTTTTCACTCACAAATGTGTCTAAAGGGGACCCCACTGCATTTCATTTTTTACAAAGGTAGTAAGAAGAACCTCATATTAGACGAGGTTTTCAATATATTTAAGCTTCCAATGATGCCACACGTCCAACCATACACCACATTAGGGTTGATACGGGGACAAGACATCTTCATTATCCAATGGTGTCATCTGTCCTACGAAATCAATCCCTTCAAGGATGAGGTACTCTGTGATGTTTCCCCACTTGAAGTATATAATCTTATTTTAGGAAAACCATATATTTTGAAACATCACACTATCTATGATTCTTGATCCCACAGTGTAATTATTACTCTAGGAGGTCATCTCTACAGGGTACTAGAGGTAGCTCTGACTACTTCCACTTCATTAATATTGAAAAAATAGTGCCACAAATTAATCTCTCAAAACAATTTTGTTACCTCTTCACAATCCAATTAGAAGGTGAACAAAAGGTCACTGCAACCACTACAGTCTTGACCCAAGACATTTCTATCCATTAGAAGCAAGTTGACAAGATTATAGAGGAGCATGAAGATATTTTTTCTTAACCTACGGGGTTGAATCTATACTATTACATCTTGCATTCCATTGACTTGGTTCTTGCTGCTCCCTTACCCAATGGTCCTATTTATAGAATCTCCCTTTTAGAGAGTGAAATTATTCCATATGTTCAACATAACTCTATTGGCCATGGCCCATTTTAGGTGTGCTTGGGGTTCCAACCATTAGCCCCCATTGATATAGATCTTCCTATTGCATCTTCACTGACAAATTCCTCCCACACTCAAACTAAGGAATATCATGTAGCCATATTTGTTTAATAGATCCAATACCTCCAACAACGAGTTCATGGCATCCTTTAATAGGCTAATACCAAGTCCAAGCAGGGCAACTACTTCAGTAGTGCAAGGAGTTCACCAAGGTTCAAATTCAACAAAAGTTCCCCACCTCCTAAGGGAACTTAAAGCAATGGGGACTATTGCTTCCTAAGGGCTGAGGAATGATCCAGGTGGATCTCAGTGGCCATCCACCTTTTCCACTGAATCAACTTTTTTGAACATGTGGGTTTTATAAACCATGATATTCAACCTTTTGATGTGGAATGTAATGTAACACCATCTCCATTTTTTTAATTACAGACATAATGTAATGATTCCCTAGTGGTATTATGTACATTCCTACAACATATTGTTAATGAACTAGATCCCATTACAAATCCACAGTTAAGAATGCTTGGGCTAGAGTAGTATTGTGATGGATGACCAACCAAGAAGTCCTAGTGTTTTACATGGCTATGACATTTTGTAAACTTAGACCAATTTATCACATATTCATCATGGGAATTATTCTCCTCTCACTCTCTCCTATATAATTGAGGTAAAGGAGGTCCTTTAAGCATGCAATGGAGTGTGATGTAATTATTATATGCAAATGAGTGTAGCAGACATCTCTTTCTCTTAATATATTAGCTGCGACCATTCTAGACAGTTTGTTTTCTATGATATTTTTCTATTTTATTCATTAATATAAGTTGAGTTTCATTGTATTTCTTTGTTCTCTCCTATATTTTCATTTGTATCTAATTTTTTTCTCAACATAATCTGGATCAGATATAAATATGAAATCATGTGTAAGAAGGAAAAGGAGAATGTGGTAGTTGATGCTCTCTCTAGAAAATATGAAGAGGAAGAGTCCTCTTTTCAGTCTCCATTGTAACTAAATAGGCGAATGAAGTCTTCATAGATCTGAATATTGCCAACCTAATCCAACAACTTGACACAATGACGAGATGCATTATAAAGTGAATATATATTTCATTAATAACACCAATTCTAAATAAACTATGATATGTGAACTCCATGCATCTCCATGTTAGGAACCAAATATAAAAATAGCATAAAAACCTTAGAATAAGTACTCAACACCTTGACACAGAGAGAAGTTCAGATAATAATCCTCTTCGAGGGGGAAACCTTCTTATACATCATATGAATTCACCAACACAAGATGATTCCAATTGAAAAGCTCTCCTTGGTATATATAGGAGACTAGGAGGTACAGTTACAACTAATGTACCCAAGCCAACATGCATAAAATAACAATACTAATGTAATATGCCCTAATTAAGGGGTAATGTGCCACTATTTAGGGCTTAACATGCTCATCCCCTTTAGACAAGTGTTTTACACAATGCTTGATTAATTATGGATGCTTTTGTATAAAATACTCATCTTCCCAAGTGGAATCTTCAGCTGGTACTTTCTTCCACTTAATGAGATACTTTGAAATGGATCTATTCCTTAGCTGGATAATTCTTGTGCCAGTGATAACTTCATGCTCCAATATGATTTTTCCTTCCTCATCAAGTTTTGGAAATATAGTTTGAACTGGGGTCTTGTCACCTATAACCTTCTTTAAGCATGAAACATGGGAAAATGGGTGTACTTGTAAAGATGTAGGCAAATCCATTTTGTATGCCATAGTACTAATCTTTTGAAACACCTTATAGGGTCCATAGTAATTTGGTGATAATTTATTATCCTTCTTAGCTTGCTTGAGGGACATCTGTTTGTAAGATTGTAGTCTTAAAAATACCCAATCCTCTACTTCAAAACTTCTTTAACTACAATGTTGATATTCTTATTGTTTCATGTGATTATGTGCCATGGTCAGGTTGTACTTTAAGAGTTGGATAACTTATTATTGATACTTGATGTGATAATCCACTGCTTGAACCTTAACTTTTTATTTTACAGAAGAAGTGATGGATGATGGGTGATATCCATAGAGCGCCATAAATGGTGTCATTTTTGTTGAAGTATGAAAGGAAGTGGTATACAACCATTCTTTCAAGGGTAACCACTTGAACCATTGTGTTTTTTTATCAAAGACAAAGCAAAGAAGGTAGATTTCCAGAAATTTGTTCACTATCTCAGTTTGTCCATCAGATCGAGGATCATAAGATGAGCTACGAGCCAATTGAGTACCCAAACAAGAAAACAATTATGTTCAGTGAAGATGGGATCTCTGTCACTTAAAATAATCTTTGGGATTCCATGTAGCTTTTGAATTGTCTCCATAAATGTGGTGGCAACTATACTAGATTTGAAAGGATGAGAGAGTGCAAAAAAGTGTGCGTATTTGGTTAGGCTATCAACAATCACCATCATGACACTCATTCCTTAAAACTTTGGCAACCCTATGATGAAATCCATGGAAACCTCCTCCCAACATTGACTTTGGATGGATGGTTGTAAAAGACCTGAGGTCTTGTCTCCGAGGTGTAGGACAGTCGGTGACAGAGTGTGTTGTTAAGCCACTCCGTGTTGTTAAAGTCACCGGTTCGAAACCTGCGGGGACAAAAAATCCAACCATGTTAAGGGTTGGTGTGGCTCAGGCCGGGTGCGATCCCCGGGTGA
>ML780067.1:256461-269087 GCA_009831015.1 Picea engelmannii
CTGGGGTGTAAATACTTCATGGGGTATAAACACGGCTGAAAGCAAGGACCTCTGAATCAGGAAGATAATTAGGCTCCACAACCAACACATTGGAATCATGTTGCAACCTTTAAATGAGAGTCCACACTTTTTCATCATTCTTCCATTCATCCATTGCTTATGCCATCCAATTAGATAGGATGATCTAGATAGCACATAGAAATGCCGCAACATCTTCATCCTTCCTTGAGAGTGAATCTGCCACAACATTTTGCTTACGTTTTTTTGTAGATTATTTCAAAATCATAACCCAAAATCTTGGTCACCCATTTTTGTTGTTCTTCTGAAGATAGTCTTTGTTCCAAGAAGTATTTAATACTATCATGATCTGTTTTGAACTTGAAGTGCCTACCTATTAGGTAAGGGAACAATTGCTTCAATGCATGTAGTATTTCCATCATTTCCTTCTCATAAATGGCTTTGTGTAAGTCCTTTCCCTTGAGTGGCCGAATTTCAAAAGAAAGGGGCTTTCCTTCTTGCATTAGAACAACACCAATGCCATTTCCCAAGGCATCACATTCCACAATAAAGATTTTTCTGAAGTCTAGTGTGGTTAAGATAGGAGCTTTGCACATCGACTCTTTAAGTTGTTAAAAATCTTGAGTTTCCTCTAGAGTCCATGAAAATGAATCCTTCTTAGTTAATGTCATTAAAGGTGTTTCTATTCTTCCATAGTTTTGAACAAACTTGCGTTAGTAACCTGTTAAACCCAAAAATCCTCTAAGATTCTTCAATGTTTTGGGAATCGACCAGTCCATCATGGCCTTAATATTGTTAGGGTCTACCTTGACACCATCATGAGATAAAATATCACCCAAATACTCTACCTCCTTCACCCAAAAGAAACATTTGGATGGTTTGGCATATAGCTTTTTCTCCTTTAGTAGTTGTAGCACCTTGTCAACATGTCAAACATGATCCTCCCAAGACTTGCTATAGATTAGTATATCATCAAAAAACACTAACAAAAAATTTAGAAGGAAGGGTTTGAAAATAGAATTCATCAACCCTTGGAATGTGGAAGGTTCATTTGTAAGGCCAAAAGGCATGACCCAAAATTGATAATGACCTTCATGAATCTGGAATGATGTTTTTGGGATATCTTCTTCCTTCATTCTAATCTGATGATACCTTGAATGGAGATCCAACTTTGTGAAGTAGATTTCTCCATGATATGTCCTCTATGAAATTCCACATGTCTGATCAAAATTGGATGTGGCAGGTGGAAGTTATGGTGACTTCCCCACGCCTTGTTGATTTTTGGCCTTTCAAGGAGAGCGTACTTGTAAAGTGTTCCAAGAGAAAAATATATGATATTGTATTCTAAAAATTTCACCATAAATGATACAAACTGTCCACTGTCCAATGCAATGGGTCTCACTTGATTTGGATACTCACTAAAGTAGATATCATTTTTTTACCTGGAACACCTATTTGAGACTAGTTAATAGGACCAGTCAGCTACTTTATCTTACACAGGGTGTATCTCGAAACTTAGGATGCCCTAGAAGCTGAAATTTTTACCACATATACCTTGATGATTCCTATGAATATCCTATGAGTTTCAAAGTCAGAATAATCAAAGAAAATTTTTTATAATGAAAATTCCGCGATGATTGAATTGAGGATGATTCAGGAACCCTATCTTCCATAGGCTATATATCTAAAATAATAAAGACCCAGAAGATGATATTTTAACCACAAGTACTGTGATCTATCTAATAAATATCACCCAAGGCTATTTTGAAGCAGATGAAGTATATTGAAACAATTTTGAAATAGTTCCATATGAAGGATTGCAAATCGGTGAAAGTGCCAATTCCTTTGGGAGAAAATATTTATGTTGAACATTGTCCAAAGGCACAAGAAGAAATAGATGAAATGGCACATGTTCACTATGAAAGTGTTTTTGGTAGTCTATTGTATGTGATGGTCTACACTCGAGGAGACATTTCCCATGCACTGGGAGTGTTGAGCAGGTATATGTCGACACCTGGGAAGGAGCATTAGACAACTATCAAGAGAGTATCCAGGTATTTGTGTGGCACAAAGGAATATTCTATATGATACCAAGGAAAACCTACAGGTGATAGTGGTAAAGTAAATGTTCATGAATTTGTCGATGCCAGCTAGGATGGAGATCTGGATCGACAGATGTCGACTAGAAGATATGTCTTCAAGATGTTCAGTGGTGCAATAAGTTGGATGAGTAAGAGAGAGGCGGTCACAGCCTTATCAACAACATAAGTTGAATACATGGTGGCCACTCATGGAAGCAAAGAAGAGATATGGCTTCAAAGGTTGTGTTCAGGAATCAGGTTTGAGAAGAGAGCTATGAAGGTGAGTTGTGATAGTCAAATCGCAATATTTTTGGCAAAGAACCCTTCTTATCATTCAAAGACTAAGCACATTGATGTACAATAGCATTTCGTGAGAGATATGGTGGAAAACAACAAGGTGCTACTGGATAAACTAGACATGTTGGAAAACATAGTAGACTCATTGACCTATTCTATGAGTGTTCTTAAGTTCTCTTGGTGCAGAGAGGCAATGGGAATTGATACCCTAATTTTGTGAATGAAAGTTCAGGAATATCTTGTTAAAGCAAAGAAGACAACAAGTGGGACAATGTTGAGTTGTTATATTCTATGTGGTGAAATTCGATTCGAGACAGATCGAATGACGATCGAAGGTCAAGGTGAATCGAAAACAAGTCGAAGGTCAAGGGAGTCTACTGAGCAAAGTGAAAGTTGAAAGTATCGATGACAAAGTCAACCGACAAGAGGTCAAAGTGCGAGTGTGAGACGACTAAATAGAGATCGAATGAAGGTGATGCAGGAGCATCTCAAGTGAGCCAGCGTGGAGATAAAAGACAGCTGGAAAATCCCCCAGCGCATTTTTTGAAAATGTTTTGGAATCTTAAATGAGATAATTAAGAAGGGGTGCACTTGTAATTTGTAACGGACCTTGAGCGACCCGCTCTCGTCCATAGTAGGTAGAAGCTTTTATGCGTAATTAATATAAGTAGATGGAATTAAATGCTTAGATTAGACAGATTTAGGAGAAGAGGGAAACGAGATATAGACACCCTCATTATATTATTGTAACACTATAAAGATAGAGCATAGAGAAGAGAGCAAAGAGCTGTAGTTGAAAACACCCATGTACAGAGATTTGAATTAATAGAAAGAGCTTCGATTCAAATTTATGGTGTCGTGTTTGCTCTCTGTGTATGCATGTTGAATGTTATGCTCATGGATGTTTACTTTCTGTTATACATTTTCTTTATATGCTGTGTATATGATTTCATGCTTTGTGTTTGAAGTCTGAGAGAGAGTAAGGAATGAGTTTCAATTGTTTCTCTATCTGAGCAAGAGTTCCTACAAGGAGTGCGTTGACAAGAGTTCATATTTTTATCTCTGAAAGCTCAGGAGGGTTAACGTTGTTCTCATTCTTGGGGAAGTGCAAGTTAATCACAGGAGCCGTGCAAGGTGTGCGCAGGCCGAGTAAAGTCTCAGAGTTTCTAATCTGAGGGATTTGTTGGAAGACTGCTGCTACAGGGAGTGCGCAAAGTCGAAGAACTTCAATACTTAGAAGTATTTGAAGGATTTCCGCAAGGAGTGCATGCAGAAGTCTTCTTAAAGACTCGAGTTGTGGAGAAATATTAGGAGGGATAGAGTCTTTGAAGTTGTCGAAGAAAACCTCAGAAGGGTTAGTGCCTTCAAGTGTTGAAAGGAGGCATAGCAAGTTTGCATTGCAGGCGGGTAAGTTCTACGCAAGAAATCTTTGTTAAATTCACAGGAATTCTCGAGAAAGGGATGGATGGTCGTAATTCTTCGTGAATAATTCACGAAGTCCCGTGAGCCATCAGATCTCATAGACAAGCGGGGAGATTACGGTGGCTGCTATTCTAAAGCACAAGCCCAGGGGAAACTAGAGCCGTTGATCAAGATCAACGTGGACCGTTGGATCTACCCCTGAAGGTTCATTCCAGGAATTCGTGGGTCGAAGGACTGAAGCTTCGTCGTTTGGATTCACGAAATCACGAAGTCCAAAACCCCAACAAGGCAGAAAGTTTCGTAGTGAGGGCCAGTACTTGGACATGTGCCGTAGTCCAAGCATTTTGGCGTTTTGGGGTTTCGTAAGCAGGAGAACTGAAGGCCTTGTAGCGATACTCATGAAGTCACGAGCTGTGATAAGAAGTATTGAGGAGCTTGGGACCTCAGCACTTCGGGTGTCATGATACAAAGGAGGCAGCGCTTCGGGGAGTGAAGTGATGAAGTGCGAAGTGGAGCGTAAGGAACACGTGGTAGAATCGCAAGGTGTGCCCGTGGAATAGATAGGCGGACACACATTCTTCATTTAAGGGAGTCAACACCCCGTTGAATTTTCGTGTCTCGGGGGTTTGTAAGATAAGGGGATGGAAGTCCAACCTTTCGAATTGTGAAGTGACGAAAGGCGAAAAGTGCTAGTGGGAAGCCTAGTCGGCAGTCATGTGCGGAGGGCGCTGACAGTAGGGAGCTATACCCATATCGGTATTTCAGGTATCATGAGTTTGGGAAGAAGAGTCGAGAGTCTTGAATCATGAACTCGCGAGTGGCGAGTTGTGACAAGTGCCTTTCAGTTTAGGCCTTGGTCATAACCGATGGTCACGCGGAGAAGGGGAAGCTTTCACCTAGTGCTGTTCGCACCAGGGAAGCTTCCGAAAGGACCTGTGGATCAAAAGAAAGAAGATTTAAGAAGGGAATTGAAAGAGTCGATCCATCTCAAGGGGAAAGGAAGAACGATCCTGTAAGTGGATCCTCAACCTGAGGGCCGAGTGCGTCTGCGTCAAGTGGTATCAGAGCCTGATTCTTGTTTGTATATTTCAGGCAGGAAAAGCGAGAAGGAATTTCAGCGATGCTACCAAGGAAAAGGGACAGACAAACACCCGATCTGACAGAGGAAAGGGAGCTGTCAAGAGAAAGGGGTAGGCAGGTGTAGAATCCAGAGGTGGAAAGAGATCTGCATGACATACGCGCCAGACTTGTGGACGTGGAAATAAAACAAAGGCGCGTAGCTGATGTTGGAGATATTAGTGAGTCTGAAAGCAAAGATGAAGCTGGACATGGAGAAAAAGAAATTGTAGCTGAAGATGCAGCAAATGAATGCTTGATTAGAGCTGTTGCAAGAATGGGTGCAAGAGCCAAAATGGACATTCTAGTTTATGAGGGAAACTTGGATGTAGAAAAGCTTCAAGATTGGATTAGAGCTCTGGACACGTATTTTGACTATGAAGATGTCGAAGAGGACAAGAAGGTCAAACATGTTGTCACGAGACTTAAAGGACATGCAACATTGTGGTGGGATGAACTGCAAGCTGACAGGCATTGCCAAGGTAAGCAAAAAATTAAGAGCTGGGACAGGATGATTGCAAAGATGAAAGCAAAATTTATTCCTAGGGATTACCAAATTACTCTGTTCAGGAGAATGCAGAACCTGAGACAGAAGATGATGACAGTAAAGGAGTACACTGAAGAGTTCTACAGGCTGAACATCAGAGCAGGTCATCGTGAAAGTAATGATGAAAAGGTTGCTAGATATATGAATGGTATGAGATACGACATTCAGGATGAGATGAGCATGATGACCATATGAACGGTGGAAGATGCTTATCAGATGGCTCTAAAAGCTGAAGAGAATTTGAGCCGAAAACAAGGTCAAAGAAGTCGAGGAAGAAGTCAGCCCAGAGGAAAATCTGTTGCCCAGGAGAGAAATAAGAAACCTAAGGAAGAGTGTAAGAAACCTCAACCTCAAACTGAGAGAGGTGGAAGCTCACAGAAAGGGAAATATGCTGGTTAGAGAGGAGAGTATGTTGATAACAACATGTTTCCTCATACTAGAGGTAGAGGTAGAGGAAGAGGAAGAGGTGGAGTAATAACATGCTTCACATGTGGAAAGGTCGGACACAAGTCTTATGAGTGTCCAGACAAAAAGAAGGAAGGTGGTGAGACTCACATTGCCGAAGCACAGAGGCAAAATGTTGAGGCAGAGGATGCTGAAGGCAGAAGATCGTTGATGATGCGAAAATTTATTTTAATGCCAGAGAAGGAGGTGGAGAGTTCAGTCTAAAGAAACAGACTTTTTCAGACTACGTGCAAAACCAAGGACTGGAAATGCAAAGTTATTGTGGACAGTGGCAGCACAGATAATCTTGTTTCAATAGAGATGGTAGAAAAGCTGGAGCTGGAGACGGTTGATCATCCAAGCCCATACAGAGTTTCATGGTTGCAAAAAGTACATCAGGTAAATATCACTAAACAATGTTTAGTTGAATTTAAAATAGGAGTGTATAGATATGAAATACTCTGTGATGTCGTTCCTATGGATGTTTGTCATCTATTGCTGGGTAGACCGTGGAAATATGACAAGAATGTGATTCATGACGGGAGAATGAACATATACACCCTAGAGAAGAATGAGAGAACTCACATGTTGTTGCCGATCAAGGATAAAGAAATAAAACCTGAGGTAAGAAACATTGTACTTCTCATGAGTGGGAAGGAACTTCTTACAGAAGTAAAGAAGAAGGAGGAACCACAATTCATTGTGGTCAGGAAACCAAAAATTGTTTTAACCAGTACGAGGGTAGATGATTTACCAGAAGAGGTTCAGGAACTACTGGAAGAGTTCACTGATATATTCATGGACGAACTACCTTGTTCGTTGCCACCGATAAGAAGTATAAGTCATCACATTGATCTCATACCTGGAGCTAGTATACCAAACAAAGAAACGTACAGATTGATGCCACAGGAGAATGAAGAGGTCAAAAGACAAGTCCAGGACTTAATGGACAAAGGGTTGGTTAGAGAAAGCTTGAGTCCATGTGTTGTTCCGACAGTGCTCAGTCCAAAGAAAGACGAAGGCTGGAGGATGTGTACTGACTCAAGAGAAATTAACAAGATTACCATCAGGTATAGATTCCCATTGCCAAGAATGGATGATCTGATGGATTGCTTGAGTGGAGATTTTTTTTTTTCAAAGATTGATTTAAAGAGTGGTTATCATCAGATTCGTATGAGGGAAGGTGATGAATGGAATACAGCCTTCAAGACTAATGAAGGGTTGTATGAATGGATTGTTATGTCGTTTGGCTTAACAAACACGCCGAGCACTTTCATGAGGTTGATGAATGAGGTCCTGAAGGATTTCACAGGGAAATTTGTTATCGTATATCTTGATGATATATTGATTTTCAGCAAAACAGAAGCTGAACACTTGAAACATTTGGCTATAGTGATGAAGAGGCTACAACAAGAGAAGTTGTTGATAAACATGAAGAAATCCTCATTCATGAAGACAGAGCTCATTTATTTGGGGTTTGTTATTTCTGCGGATAAGTTGAGAATGGATCTAGATAAGGTGGAGGTAATTAAGAATTGGCCATCACCAAAGAGTATATTTGAGGTGAGAAGTTTTCACGGATTAGCTAGTTTCTACCGAAAATTCATTAGGAATTTCAGTGGAATTAGTGCACCGATGATGGACACAGTGAAGAAGAGACATAAATCTTTTCACAGGACAGAAGAAGCTGAAAAGAGTTTTAATTTGCTGAAGAGGAAGATCACGGAACAACCGATTTTGGTGTTGCCAGATTTCTAGAAGACATTCCAAGTGAAGTGTGATGCAAGTGGATTTGCAATAGGCACAGTCTTGAGTCAATAAGACCGATAGCATACTTCAGCGAGAAGCTGAATGAAGCGAAAGTGAAATACTCCACATATGACAAGGAGTTCTATGCTATTGTTCAGGCATTGAAAAAATGGAGACATTACTTAATTCCCAAAGAGTTTGTCTTATACAGTGATAATAATGCATTGAAATTTGTGACTCAATAGGAAAAGTTGAATCAGAGACACGTTAAATGGGTTGAATATATGCAAAATTTCACTTTTGTGATTAAACATATTTCTGGTACTGCTAACAAAGTTGTTGATGCTTTGAGTAGGAAGTGTTTGCTATTGCAGGAGTTCAGAGTCAAAACATTGGGTTTTGATGATCTCAGAGACATGTACAGAGATGATTCAGATTTTAAAGAGGCGTATGAAGCAGCTGGGAATCCAATTCTCAGGGATAGAACCCAATGGGTAGAATACATGATACAGGAAGGATTGTTGTTTAAGGGTAATCAACTTTGTATTCCAAAATGCTCCATGAGGGAGAATTTGCTGAAGGAGAAACACTGTGGGGGATTGGCCAGACATTTCGGTCATGACAAGACATTTGCAAAGTTGAACGAGTCATAGTTTTGGCCACGAATGCGAGAATAACTTAAAATATTTGTGGACAGATGTAGAATTTGTCAGCATTCGAAAGGAAAGAAGCAGAATGCAGGTTTTTATCAACCATTGCCCATACCTTTGAGGCTGTGGGATGCAATCAATATGGATTTCATATTGGGGTTTCCAAGAACACAAAGAGGGTTCGACTTAATCTTTTTGGTAGTGGATAGATTTTCCAAAATGGCACATTTCATTCCATGTCAGAAAACTAGCGACGCAACTCACATTGCGAACCTGTTTTTCAAAGAAGTCATTCGACTTCATGGCTTACCAAGGAGCATGGTTTCAGATCGAGACACGAAATTCATAGGACACTTCTGGAGGACCGTATGGAAGAAGCTGGGAACAAACTTGTCGTTTAGTTCAGCTTATCATCCTCAGACGGATGGACAAACAAAAGTGGTGAATAGAAGTCTGGGAGACTTGCTAAGAAGCTTGGTGACAGAACACCACAGCCAGTGGGACAACATATTACCACAGGCGGAATTTTCTTATAACGACTCAGTTGACAGAAGCATGGGGCAGAGTCCATTTAAGATTGTCTATGGCATGCAACTGAGAGGAATTTATGAGTTGAGGGATTCAGAACAAAATGCAACTAGGAGCGCTAGTGCAAAAGATTTCGCAGAAGCAATGAAGGAGCTTCACAGCCAGGTGAAGGAACGATTGCAGAGTTCGAGCCAGGAATATAAATGAAGAGCAGATAAACACAGAAGATAGCTTCAATTTGAAGTTGGTGATTTGATTCTGGCACATTTGAGAAAGGAAAGGTTCCCGAGAGGAACATATAATAAACTCAAGATGAAGAAAATCAGGCCATGCAAGGTCTTGAAGAAATTCGGGTCAAATGCTTACGAGATTGAATTACCCGATGGGATCGAAATTTCTCCGATATTCAATATCTCATATTTGTACCCATATAAAGCTCAGGAAGAAAAAGCAGGTGATGAACAGCTAGAGGTTCAGTGGCGAAAGCAGATGCCATTTGCAGAAAAGCCGCAGATGGAGTGCATACTGGATAAAAGGGTTAGCAAGAGGACCAGAAGAAAAGAATACTTCGAGTATTTGGTCAAATGGAAGGGCCATCTAGTTGAAGACACCAGCTAGGAGAACGAAGCCAAAATACAGAAGCATGGACAGACCGTGCACGAGCTCATGGACAGGAGCCCATAAAAATTTTCAAGCGAGGGAGTATGATGCAGGAGCATCTCAAGCAAGCCAACGCGGAGATAAAAGACAGTTGGAAAAGCACCCAATGCATTTTTTGAAAATTTTTTGGAATCTTAAATGAGATAATTAAGAAGGGGCGCACTTGTAATTTGTAACGGACCTTGAGCGACCCACTCTCATCCATAGTAGGTAGAAGCTTTTATGCGTAATTAATATAAGTAGATGGAATTAAATGCTTAGATTAGACAGATTTAGGAGAAGAGGGAAACGGGATATAGACACCCTCATTGTATTATTGTAACATTATCAAGATAGAGCATAGATAAGAGAGCAGAGAGTTGTAGTTGAAAACACCCATGTACAGAGATTTGAATTAATAGAAAGAGCTTCGATTCAAATTCATGGTGTCATGTTTGCTCTCTATGTATGCATGTTGAATGTTATGCTCATGGATGTTTACTTTCTGTTATACATTTGTTGTATATGTTGTGTATATGATTTCATGCTTTGTGTTTGAAGTCTGAGAGAGAGTAAGGAATGAGTTTCAATTGTTTCTCTATCTGAGAAAGAGTTCCTGCAAGGAGTGCAGTGAAGTTGTCCACAAGGAGTGCATTGACAAGAGTTCAAAGTTTTATCTTTGAAAGCTCAGGAGGGTTAACGTTGTTCTCATTCTCGGGGAAGTGCAAGTTAAGCACATGAGCTGTGCAAGGTGTGCACAGGCTGAGTAAAGTCTCAGAGTTTCTAATCTGAGGGATTTCTTGGAAGACTGCTGTCGCAGGGAGTGCACAGAGTCAAATAACTTCAATACTTAGAAGTATTTGAAGGATTTCCGCAAGGAGTGCATGTAGAAGTCTTCTTAAAGACTTGAATTATGGAGAAAGCTCAGGAGGGATAGAGTCTTCGAAGTTGTCGAAGAAAACCTCAGAAGGTTTAGTGCCTTCAAGTGTTGAAAGGAGGCATAGCAAGTTTTCTTTGCAGGCAGGTAAGTTTCGTGCAAGAAATCTTTGTGAAATTCACAGGAATTCTCGAGGAAGGGACGAACAGTCATAATTCTCCATGGAGAATTCATGAAGTCCCGTGAGCCGTCAGATCTCACAAACAAGCGGGGAGATTACGGTGGTATTTATTCTAAAGCACAAGCCCAGAGGAAACTAGAGTTGTTGATCAAGATCAACGTGGACTGTTGGATCTACCCCTGAAGGTTCATTCCGGGAATTCATGGGTCGAAGGACCGAAGCTTCGTCATTTGGATTCGCGAAATCGTGAAGTCCGAAACCCTGACAAGGCAGAAAGTTTCGTAGTGGGGCCCAGTACTTGGACACGTGCCTGAGTCCAAGCATTTCAGCGTTTCGGGGTTCATAAGCAAGAGAACCGAAGGCCTTGTAGCGAGACTCACAAAGTCACGAGCTGCGACAAGGAGTATTGAGGAGCTTGGGGCCTCGGCACTTCTAGTGTCATGATACAAAGGAGGCAGCGCTTCGGGGAGAGAAGTGACGAAGTGCGAAGTGGAGCATAAGGAACACATGGTAGAATCGCAAGGTGTGCCCGTGGAATAGACAGGCGGACACGCATTATTCATTTAAGGGAGTCAACACCCCATTGACTTTTCGTGTCTCGGGGGTTCGTAAGATAAGGGGACGAAATTCCAACCTTTCGACTTGCGAAGTGACGAAAGGCGAAAAGTGCTAGTGGGAAGCCTAGGTAGCGGTCACACGCGGAGGGTGCTGACAGTAGGGAGCTATACCCGTATCGGTGTTTCAGGTATCGTGAGTTTGGGAAGGGAGAGTCGAGAGTCTTGACTCACAAACTCGTGAGTGGCGAGTTGTGACAAGTGGCTTTCAGTTTAGGCCTTGGTCATAGCCGGTGGTCATGCGAAGAAGGGGAAGCTTGCAGCTAGTGCTATTCGCACCGGGGAAGCTTCTGAAAGGACCTATGGATCAAAAGAAAGAAGATTCAAGCAGGGAATTGAAAGAGTCAATCCAGCTCAAGGGGAAACAAAGAACGATCCTGTAAGTGGATCCTTGACCTGAGGGCCGAGTGTGTCTGTGTCAGAAGGTCGACTGATAGTCGAGTGGTAACCCAACTTGTAATTCGACTCTAACAGAATACTGAGCTTTACAAGATTTGTAGCCAATGATATGCACGGATCTGTAACCGTTTTTTGGGCGCCAATATTTAGGATTTTTCCTATTGTAAAATCTATAAAGAGGCGTGTTGAAAGGCCATAAAGGAAAATGCGAGAATGAAAAATGTTGTAATGTTAATGCATGGTAAATTGTAGGTTGTTGGTCATGCATATGTGTAATTTCCCCCACCTCTTAGAGAGGTGATGAGGAGACTCAGTGGCCTGGGCACCCCCACTAGGTCATAGTCTCACACTGAGGGGGGAAAAGTCATGAAGTTAAAAGTTATATTTCTAAGTTGACTTAAGAAAGGAAAAGGATAAAGGAGTAAAATATAACTCAACAGAAAAATAGAAGATTAACCCTGGGAGTTAACCTAACTCAACAAAGAATTAGAAGGAAAAGTATAAGTAAGAGGCTGGGATGCACCTATTATTCATTCTGGTTTTGGATTAGCATTTGCTATTGCTCTTGAGCATTCAGTTTGGGGGTTTTGCTGTACAAACCCTTGGGAGCAACTCAGTGGTGAAATATCCACTCACCTTGTTCCACCGCTTGGTCTCGGGGATGAAAGACTCCTCCACACCATTCTAGTCTTAGGGCCAGTTTATCAAGGGAGGTTCAATCCAGCTTATCCTTAGGGCCTAGGGCCATTCTGATAGTTGGGTTTTGTTTGCAGGGGCAGGACCATCAGTTTGAGGGCTTGTCTGGAGGGTTATCATCATTCTACATTTGTCTGCAGATTGGGACGTCTTGGAGCCATAGGGGACGTCCTATAATTCAGTAAAACTCAGATATAGGGAGATCTGCTTGAGATCTGAGTCCGAAACTTCTCCCACGGGATTCTCATAGCCCAATCTATATTCTTGGAGAGTTTCAGAGCATTTGGAGGCCTCCTTCATTAGGGCCGAACCAGCTAGGGTTTCAGTCATCCAGTGGGGCACCCCATTCAGTGGGAAATTCAGATCTA
>ML780067.1:272311-287750 GCA_009831015.1 Picea engelmannii
TTTATTCATAATATGTATACTTCAAGCCAATTTTTTAATTCATAATATGTATACTTTAACCATTTTGAATCGTTAATGTGAGGGTTATTAAAAAAATGGATTCAAGTTGATGATAGTAACGGAATGACATTAACTTTTATATAAAAAAATGGATTCAAGTTGATGATAGTAACGGAATGACATTAACTTTTATATATAGAATGTCTTCTCTTTTTGGGGTGAATTTGTGATGTCTTCCACTACTAAGGAAATGAACAATTAAAAATGGAAATGACATTGACATTTTGTTTTTCAATATACGATAACTTCGACGACTCCTTTATTCTAATCTATGATATCTTCAACGAGTCTCGTAAGTGAAAAAACATTCAGCAATAGAAATGACATTAACTTTTATATATATAAAGTGTACTTTTTTAATTATTTTAACATATTTTGAACCGCTCTAAAATAGTTTATCGTGAATAAATGAACCTTTACCGATGGAAATTAATTTATGATATCTTCTCTTACTCTTTATATCCGAATCAACATCAGGACGGATAAGTAGAATTTAGGTAAGGGCGGTCGCAGCATCATTTGTGAAAAATCATTGAAGAGAACCAGAGTTCAGGTTACTTATACATGCCATGGGGATTTTGTACACGCATGTGGCGTTCTGATTGAGCCAATGATCAGAAATCAAAGACAAAATGAAAAATATGGGTTGGGTTAATTTCGGAAAATTTTCTTTCCTGTTAGGTTTTTTGGTGGTTTGTTTTAAAGTTTTTGGTGAATCCAGAAATTGATGATTTTCTAAATATCTGGGTTACTTTAAAATGCGACAAAACTCTGATTCTGAAATACATGGAACTTTAATCCATGCGAAACTCAGACTACCTCTAAAAATTTGACTTTGTACATGGATTTTGTACACGTATGTGGCGTTTTGATTGAGCTAATGATCAGAAATCAAAGACAAAATGAAAAATATGGGGTGGGTTAATTTCGGAAAATTTTCTTTCCTGGTAGGTTTTTTGGTGATTTGTTTTTAAATTTTTGGTGTATCCAGAATTTTGATCCATTTTCTAAATATCTGGATTACTTTAAAATGCGACAAAACTCTGATTCTGAAATACATGGAACTTTAATCCATGCGAAACTCAGACTACTTCTAAAAATTTGACTTTTGGTGGTTTGTTTTTAAATTTTTGGTGAATCCAGAATTTTGTTCGATTTTCTTAGTATCTGGGTTACTTTAAAATGCGACAAAACTCTGATTCTGAAATACATGGAACTTTAATCCATGCGAAACTCAGACTATCTCTAAAAATTTGACCAGATTCAAATCCATTTTTTTTTAAGTGAAAAGCAAAACCATTTTTTTTTACATGAAAAGCAGAACTGGGGAGGGAAAATTGCTGCCCAATAAGCTACTCCGAAAAATATTCCACACATATATATTAGAATTCAATCACCAAACGCATCATCAAGGTCGTTCAAAAAATTCGAGTATGTACTGTACAAGTTGATCTTCTCATCTGTGAAAGTCATGGCAAAGCAAGTATTCTAAATTTAATGGAATTGTTGAACCTCAAGTAAAGAATCGAATAGGGCGGCCTAATGGGATAATTCTGCTCAAATCATAAAAAGGGAAAATGGACCACACCATTATTCCTGACTGTGACTGATCCGACCTTCCCAATCTGAAAAACTCCATACCGACAAAGGAGTGGGGTTGGTGAAATTGGAGATTATCAATGGGAATAATACACGACTGAAACGTGGGAGGATTTTTTCCAGGAGCGTTGTATATGAGAGCACTCAAATAATTTTCGTTGTTTAAATTGTTATTTCAATAACTTCGGTTTACGAACAGATATTTTACCGAAATTGCAGAATCTCGCAGATCAGATTTTTACGATCAAATTCAAATCTAATTCTCGTCAACAGAAGCTATTAAAAAAATAAGAATCTATCATTTCAATAACTTGGGTTACGAAGACATGTTATATTACTTTAATGAAATTGCAGAATCTCACAGATTCGATTTTTACGATCCAATTCAAATGTAATTCTCATCCACAGAAGCTATTAAAAAAAAATAAGAAGCTATCTGAGTGCCGTTTATCCAACTACGGGAATAAAAAAAAGGATCCAAATTCCATTTATCCCATACCCCTTTTTAAGGTATCTGAATGGCGGCCCATATCTATCTTGCTTGGCAATATTGAATGCTGCAGCCTGTGGAACATAGGCCGTTAAATTGCTATTTATCTCATACTTTTTTTTTAAGGGTATTAGGGTATCTGAATGGACTACTCATATCTAACATTAAATATTGAGAAAGCATCTGAATGGACTCAACCCATATGTACCTTAGTATACAACATTAAATATTGCTTACTATACAACATTAATACTAAAACGAATAAAAATGTTACAGCGAGTAAAGCATAAACCTTGAGAACGCCTGAAGTATCAATCGGATTTGCATCCGACTGCCTATACTCCACCTGCTGCAGCTTTCAATGCTGCGTAGAAGTGTGGATCTCGCCGAAAACGGGCCACCACTGCCAGTTAATGTAGGCTCCTGACCAACTCTCCTGTGAACTCATATACCCGACGATAAGTACTGTTAACTTTTACGTGGCTCTCACTCTATGGTTGCAATTGTTTGGTTGGACTGCCTGCATGCCCTTTGCGTATTTTAGACCTTCAAAGCCCGCAGACCCATGCCTTATAACTAGTAGTAGCATCCTCCACGAGAATAGGAAAAATATTGCATCGGTTCTCAGGATATACTAGAGATGGCGGATGTGAGCTTCATTCTAGGTGTTGTAGGTCAGTATATGCCTCTGATCAGAGTTGCATTTAATGCAGCTTTAGGGATTTGAATTTCTTGTTCATCTGAATATAGATACTTTAAGATTTAAGAAATTAGACTGCTATGTGATCTTTCTGATTTATTTGAAATTTGGGCGAAATGGTGCAGGAAATGTGATATCGCTCCTCGTTTTCATCTCGCCAGTGTAAGCTCTGAAATGTTTTGAATCGTTAAATACATTGAGTTTCTAAGAGAGCCTTGTCAATTTTGTGAGTATTGTTGATATTGTTTTGATTGACAGGAAGACATTTTGGCGCATAGCGAAGAATAAGTCCACACAGGAATTCAAATCTCTCCCTTATATCTGCACGTTGTTGAGCACTTCGCTGTGGACATATTATGGATTAGTGAAGCCCGGTGGACTGTTGATCGCTACGGTTAATGGGGCAGGCGTTGTATTGGAGGCCGTTTATGTGATTATGTTTATAATTTACGCCCATAAGGAACTTAAGGTAAGTAATTTTTTTTAACAAGCTTCATCTGGAGTGTTTTAGTTGGTGCCTCAACAGCTATTAGCACGAACATAAATACGAGTATGTCATTTACAGAACTGGAATTCTGTCAGGACTATATTCGCATAAGTTTAATATACGTTTTTTTTTATCTCTATTAGGGCCAACACAAGCAATGACATGTCCTCTAGATAACTAAAATCTTGATAGAATTATCTTCAGTTTCCCAAACGCAAACACAAATATTAACATCAACAAGTGCTAACACAAATATTAACGTCATATACAAAACTGGAATTCTGGTAACAGTCGATTCACTTAATAGAGATCCAAAGCTAAAGATGGATCTTGTCCATGAATTACTTTTATTACTCATGGTATATCTAATTGTTATTGTTATGCAGCTCAAGACTATTATGCTGGTGCTGCTTGTGGATGTGATATTCTTCGCTTCGGTGTTTTTGGTGACTTTTCTGGCACTGAATCATCATACGAGGCTAACTGTTATAGGAGTTCTATGTGTGTGCTTAACATTAAGCATGTATGGTTCCCCGTTAGCAGCTATGGTAAGCTTATTTTTCCACATTTAGGCTCAGTAAAAAAATTAAAAAAAGACTGATTTCGTCCAGACTTTGGGTAGGCTTTGAATCATTCCTGAGCTGTTATAATCGCAATAACTCAAGCAAAATTAGCGCAATTTTGAATTCTACAGTCTAATCATGTAATTCCCCCCTGCTTGTGGATGGTAACAGAGAAGCGTCATAGTAACGAAGAGCGTGGAATTCATGCCATTTTTCCTGTCATTCTTCTTGTTTCTCAACGGAGGAGTCTGGGCAGTCTGGGCAGTCCTGGAACGAGATGTGTTTGTTGGGGTTAGTGTTCAAGTTTTTCATTGAATTAGATTCAGATAAAATGCATATGATTCAAACAAATGTGTTCCTGCAATGTGTAGATCCCGAATGGAATCGGTTTCGGCCTTGGAGCTGCACAGCTTCTGTTGTACGCGATTTATAGAAAGGGGAAGCCCAGGCGAGAAGGAATCGGAGAAGATGTAAAGACCGAGGGCTTTAAACCTGTGAGGGATATGGAGATGGGTCGTCGAGATGGACATGAATTCAATGCAGATATTCCAAGTCCAATCTTGACAATCTAGAAAAAAGATCGAGTATCCCTAAGGCTAATATATATACACGGTCTCAGAAAGCTTGTAAAATC
The DNA here is from genome assembly GCA_009831015.1 of Picea engelmannii. Lineage (NCBI taxonomy): Eukaryota > Viridiplantae > Streptophyta > Pinopsida > Pinales > Pinaceae > Picea > Picea engelmannii. Next base: position 276,845 of record ML780067.1, read on the forward strand.
CCTTTCGCTAGACTCGGGAAAGTTGCAATCAGATGCAGGCCAACTGCAGTATCACCTTTCTCCAGTACCCCATCATGAAGGAGAAAATCCGGAAGGCCAACGAAAATGCTGAATGTGAGAAAACAAAAGCTAAATCTCACCCTGCACCAATTTTCGGTAACTAGGAGTCTCGGCCACCGAAAACATATGCATTAGTGTCGTTTGTAAGCGCTATCCCTGGTTCAATAAATCTACACCAGTAAACGCGCCAATTATTCTGTAATCTGCCATGATAAACTGATTTAAAAAACTCACCCTTGTCTTTAGTATCTGTCTTCTATCGAAATCTATTACGCTGCAACAGAGATAATTTGGGCTTTTCGAAATCTGTTACAATGGAACAGATATAATTTGAGTTTTTTTAATGCATCCAATAAGACTCAGTGGTTGTGGAAATACAACTGATACTAGCAAGTTTGAATGGCGAACAAAAACAGTAAGTGATAACATTTGTTCGCAATAATTTGGTATTTGTTTTGACAGGAAATTCTGCTTCGATTTGGTCACATCAATAAATTTTCTACGGTCAGAAAGACTCTTTTCCTTTCTATCTGGATAGAGATAGAAAGACATTTTTACTCTCCGGGCAAAAAGAACAAATGAAGCTGCAGCTGGCAAACATTCTCCACTCAGATCAGAGCCTGTGCCAATATTCTTTGTACGAGATTCGGCCCGTAGGAGAAGGAAGTATATATAGTTTAATCATACGAAAAACACAGAATCAAAAGGAATAAAAAGCTATCATTTCAAAAACAAAGATCTGCAAAAAGAATAAAGCATGAATGTGACAAGTACGCTATTAGCATTTTAAATTTCGTATCAGATCATCCATTTTGCAATCTCTTTTCAATAAACTTTGCACAGATTGATGTGATAGCATTGTTTACATTGCTGCTACGTTTAAGATACTTGATAAAATAAAATAATTGGGCAGGCATGTTAAAAATAAGAGGACATGTCTAGTCATAAGCATAATTAAAGAAAACGTATAATTCCTGACATGTTCAGTCATAGGGCATCAGTTGATAAAAAGAGTTGATAAAAAGTATGACTCAGACAAGTGCTTTCTTCTTTTTGGTAAGGTGACAATACTTGATAAAATAAAATAATTGGGTAGGCATGTTAAAAATAAGAGGACATGTCTAGTCATAAGCATAATTAAAGAAAAAGTATAATTCCGACATGTTCAGTCATAGGGCATCAGTTGATAAAAAGTATGACTCAGACAAGTGCATTCTTCTTTTTGGTAAAGTGACAATATTTTTCATTGTTTATTCCATGTTAATGTTAAGTAGCAATTTATGATTGAAGTAAGGGATTTCATAATGAAAGTTGAAGTTGATATTGGGATTTTTTTTAATGTAGCTCTCAGGTAGGGATGGAATTCTAATGAAATTCTTGAGATAGAATTTGACAGGTAAATTGATTTGTAAAATTTGATAGACAAATTATTTGTCACCAATCAATTTGCTTGTTAAATATGATTAGAATTTTTGTATAATCATTAAAAACTTGTTAATTAAAGGAAAAATGGACAAATTATATATAGCTCATCAATTTGCTTGTCAAATTCTATTAGAATTTTTGTATAATCATAAAAAACTTCTTAATTAAACCTCTTAATTAAAAGAGATAGAATGAGCATTACAGCATTTAAAACTGTCCAATTTAATAGGCTTTACAATTTTGAAATCCCAACCGTGCTCTCACTTAAATGGCCCAGTTTAATTTTAAAATTAAATTTTTGACTATCTTGCATAAAATTTGCATAATACGACAGAGTGATCCACATAACTTATATAAGAAAAGAAAAAGGACAAATGAATTAAATTGGCAATAGGTTCTTTTCTAGATGGAGATCTTTGGTTTAAGAAAAGGCCAACTACTTTTATGTCTCAAGATTTTAAAATTAATCATTTACAATAAGTTATTTGGCCTTACGTTGGGAGGAATCCACCATTGCGATAACATCACCATATGCACCTTTATTAAACTGGTGGAGATTTTAAAGATGTCATTTTATTAGTTATTTGAAAGTGGAGATTTTAAGTATGTCATTTTATAAATTTACTAAATAATAATAAAAACATAATTTATTTAAATATTTATAATTTTTATTAATAAAATAAAAAGTTACAATAAAATTTGTAATATATATTTAAAAATTATTTTTTTAAATATATTTTTTAATAATTATATTGGTTAAAAAGTTAAAATAAGTTTTTAAAAAATTGAATAATTATATTTTAATTTCATAAAACAAGTATAAATTGAAATAATCATATTCATAACTTTAATTAAAAAAAAAACATAGATTTGTGCGCCACTTGTGAGAAAAGTAGTTTTGATGGGGTTATATTGATAGCAGTCTAGTGTCAAGAATATGAGCCAATATGAGCCATCCTAGTTGTGGATAAAAAAATATAAACCATTTTAACATAATATTTTTTTAAGGTTTATATATAAAAATTGTTTAGTATTATTTATGATTTAAAAATATATATTTATAAAATATAAAAAATAGTCTTCTCTTACAATCATATTAAAATATTTGATTATAATCATCATAAAAAAATTTAATAAGTGTATACACAGATCCCACACATATAATAATAATACTAATAATAATTAATATTATTATTTTCACTATTCAAATTGAAATTTGTAATTATCAAAAAAAATATAAAACAAATTATAATATGCTTTATAAAATAATATTACTCAAAAATTTTATTAAAAAACAAAACCATTTATAAAAAAAAATAAAAATTTCCATATTGCATTAAAATGTTTAGACCAAAACATATTAATGATGATGATGATTAATCTTCACTAAGACTAAATTGATTTATAAGATTAGAAATGTTAATATTATGAAAAGGATGTCAATTAAAAGATAGAATGCACCCCCAATTTTTTTAGGGGACGACAATAATATATATANAAAAATATATATATATATATATATATATATATATATATATATATATATATATATATATATATATATTAAAAAATATTAAAATTCACCATAAACATTTGTAGTTGTTTCAAGCTGTAAGCATAACAAGCTATACTATACAGTATTATGCCCCGTACACTTGCCAATACTGAAAAAGCTCGAGTAATTTAAAAGAGATCCGAGTGACATTTCATTATTGGTTGCTAGGCAAGAGCAAAATGCAGTTTAGCTTTAGGAAACTTAAGTGAGAAATGTCTCTATAGCATTTTTTCTTACTCTTATTTCTTGTTAATGACAATTATGTTAAAACATAAAAGGCATTCCCTTATCAATAGGTTTTGAAGATTTTTATGGTTGTGTTGAAAACCACTATAAAACACTTTGGTTTTGTGAAGAGATTAGATTCATATTTCAGATTAAGAAGGTGATTGAGTAGGAATTTATTCAAACATTTATTACCCAATCGAAGTCACTACTATCTAATTGTTTTCACAATGCTTGAGGTTGGAATGGTGGAAGCACTATAATTGAATGACTCATGGAAACCTATTTAGAATATGTAAAAGATAAGATGACTAGAAAAATGAGAAGAACTAAAGAAGTAACCATAAGGATCAACCCTTTGAAATGTTGCATTTCTTGTTTTTTGACATGGAAATTTTGCTTGTTGTAACCTTGTTGCTGAAAATACAATATTTAAATCACCAAAAACCCAAATCAAAACCCATCATACAAAACCCATGTTTTGAGCTACAACTTTTACAACAGATTTAGATTCAATGCAATACAAAAATAATGGATGGGAAAAATGATCTTATTGTCCAATCATCAATTTCCATGATTTTCAAGATTGAAGATATATGCCCGGAATATCCCCAAAATATGCCCAAAAAAATCCCTGAAATCTACCTAAAACATCCTCAAAATATGTCTAGAACGTCCCTAAAATCTGTTTGTTGAGTAAATCCCCAAATCCCCGAAACACGGGAACGGCATGTACGTGGGTTTTTTTTCAAGGGACGGGTCCCTGTGCAACATAGGATTTTACTAAAAATAAAAATAAAAAATATTAAGAAAAGGAAAAACAATTTTAAATTTAATATTGATATAATTATAATAAGATTGATAACTTTATAAACAAACTCTTAACACATATTTAACAAATAAAAAATACATTTTCACTTTAATGTGCTATTAAGGCACTCACTGATGTTAATTGTCCGAATATATTTTTTTCTAATTTAATAAAGATTTCATTTTATTGAGTTATTTCAAAGTGCAGATTTTGAGTATGTTATTTTATAGATATATTTATAATTAAATATTTATAATTTCAATTTTTATTAATAAAATAAAAGTTATAATAAAGTTTGCAATATTCATTAAGATTTAATTTTTTTAAATATATATTTTTAATAAATATATTGGTTAAAAATTAAAAATTAAAAAAATTAGAATAATTATATTTTAGATTCATTAAACAAGTATATATTGAAATAATCATATTCATAACTTTAATTAAAAAACAAATTTAGATTCATATGTTATTTGTGGGAAAAATATATATGGTTGAAGGTTATAGTGATAGCAATCTAGTATCACCTGCTAATGCAAATATGAACTAGTTGTGGACAAAAAAATATAAACAATTTTTACACAATAATATTTTTACTTAAAATTTTTAATAAATATATAGTTTCTATTACAATTATAAAAATTGTTTAATAGTATTTATGGCTTAAAAAATTTATATATTTATAAAATTTAAAACATATTTTTTTTTCACAATCATATTAAAATATTTGATTATGATCATCATCAAAAGTTCAATAAGTAAGTGTACACAAAGGTCCCACATACATATATAATAATAATAATTTTCATTAATATTATTTTAATCAAATTCAAATTTATGATTAAAAAAAAACATGATATGATTTATAAAATAATATTACTCTTCAATATTTGAAAAAAAATAAAACCATTTATAAAAAATAAAACCATTTATAAAAAATAAAAATTTCTATATACAATTGCATTAAACTATTAATATATTAAACCAAAATACATTAAAAAGGAAGAAATGTTAATTTTGTCAAAAGGATGTCATTCTAAAAGATTGCTTTAAAATATTAATATATTAGACCAAAATATATTAAAGAGGAAGAAATGTTAATTTTCTCAAAAGGATGTTATTCTAAAAGATATTATGAAGTTTAAAGCTTTCACTAAAAATATAAAATTTTATAAATATTTAAAAAAGGAAAAACAACTTTAAATTTAATATTGATATAATTATAGTAAGATTTATAACTTTATAAACAAAGTTCTTATAAATATTTGACAAATAAAAAAAACATTTTTCACTTTGATATTAATAATTATAATATTAATATCATTTTAATAAATGATAATAAAAGAATTTACAAATATTTTCTTAACAATTTTAAATTTAATACGATATAGTTATAATAAAATTTATAACTTTGTTTGTCATTACAAATATTTAGTAATTTTTTTTTTTTTTACTTTGATATTAATAATTATAATATTAATAGAATTTTAATCAAATTTATCATTTATATTTACAAATAAAGATAAAATAGTTTTTCTTAATTTCATAAAAGTATAATTGTAATTGTAATGTGATTCATAATTGTTATAAAAAAAAATTAAAAAAACAATAAAGAGAAAACGCATACAAATAAACCTACATTTTTATGTTTTTATTATTTGTAATTTACACACTTATATATAAAAAGAAGAAGTGATATTTTATCACTTCAAAAAGAAGAAGGATATTTTATCACTTCAATCAATCAAATCATTCATCTACTAAAAACATCATCAGAATAAAACTCTTTTAGAATTAATTAGAAAACTACCAATTCATCCAACCATGTATTGATGTGCTTGGTAATAAGTTGGTTATCTCTTCCATACATGAGGGTGGGGTAGGGGGAATAATATAGAAAACTTAACTCTTCCATATATGACGGTGGGGGTTAGGAGAATAATAGAGAAAAATCCCCACCTTCACATGAGGGTGGGGTAGGGGGAATAATATAGAAAACTTAACTCTTCCATACATGAGGGTGGGGGTTGGGGGAATAATAGAGAAAAATCCCCACCTTCACATGAGGGTGGTGGGGTAGGGGGAATAATATAGAAAACTTAACTCTTCCATACATGAGGGTGGGGGTTGGGGGAATAATAGAGAAAAATCCCCACCTTCACATGAGGGTGGGGGGAATAATAGAGAAAAATTCACATGAGGGTGGGGGGAATAATAGAGAAAACTTATGTTTTCTCTATTATTCTTAAGTTTTTTCTATTATTCCCCCCACCCCCACCCTCACATGAGGGTAATTTTTCTCTATTATTCCTCCCACCCACACCCTCAGACGAGGGCATGCCAGTGGGGGTGCGAGGCATAATAGAGAAAACTGAAGTAGAAAACTATCAATTCATCCAACTGTGTATTCATGTGATTGGTAATAAGTTGGTTATCTCTTCCATACATGAGGGTGGGGTTGGGGGAATAATAGAGAAAACTTAAGTTTTCTTTATTATTCCACCCACCCACACCCTCATGTGGGGGTGGGGGATTAATAGATAAAACATAATATTATATTATGTTTTATCCATTATTTCCCCTACCCTCATGTGAGGGTGGGGGATTAATAGATAAAACATAATATAATATTATGTTTTATCTATTAATCCCCCACCGCCACCCTCATGTGATGGTGGCATGAGGGTGGTGGTGGGGGATTAATAGATAAAACATAATATAATATTATGTTTTATCTATTAATCCCCCACCCAATTTTTCTCTATTATTCCCCTCACCATCTGAGGGTGGGGGTGAGGGATTAATAGATCAAACATAATATTATATTATGTTATATCTATTAATCCCCCACCCAAGTTTTCTCTATTATTCTTCCCAGCCCCAAATAGAGAAAACTTAAGTTTTCCTTATTATTCCCCCCATCATGTTTTCTCTATTATTCCCCCTACCCCATCCTAAGAAAAAGTTTGAATCTTCTCAAATATAGTTTTTCCATGTTCTGACAACACTAATTGTCTCAATACAAATTTTCTAGTAACTAACAAATATGAAATATCTTAAAAATATAGAAATAATCTATAAACATATAATCAAGTGAAAACTTTAATAAAAAATACAAATATAAATTTTACACCCCATCTACACACATCCCACAATTTGAAGCATACAATTCTTCAAGAGTACACCCAAAAAAATATTACTAGGTCCCCACTTGTTAGAGAGTAAAAAGTATATCATGTAAAATAATGCAAAGATATTGCGATCACAACACAAGCATAAAGAAGAAAAAAAGGTAAAAATAAATTTGAATTATGTATCTTTATAACTCACAATATACACTTATATATACAAATAAATACTATTCTATACATACAATCTCATATTATCAAAGGATATCTATGTTGATAAAATGTCTCTTTAGTTTTCCTAAGACTTTCACTAGCCCCTTCCCTCAACAGAAATCAGTTATAACATCCTTTTGGAAGCCCTCTCAGGATAATAAATTGAATGTGCACCCATATGACCAATTCTAGAGGGATATAAGAATTTTTCTCCTCGAAAACTCTCACTCGAGAGGAACAAGCCTGCCACTACCCAAATTTTTCCAAAGTCCGAAAGACGACAGGCTATCAGATACCTTTATCGAAGTGTTATCATCTGGGTATACTTTGTATAAGTTGTCATAACATCCTGAAGTTCGAAGGCCAATTTTCACCACATTAGAAAGAATAGTGTGACACACAACGTTTTTCCCGAAATAATTCTTCCGATAGACTTTTACGGATGCGAAATGGGTCCACCTTAATGTATATCCTCTACACCATGAATTGATGTCGAACAATGATTGGTCCAAAGGTAGTGTCAAAGGAAGTCTAATTCAGGGACACGTGGTTTAAACCATTGGATACCCAATCAAACTATTTTTTTCATTCTCACAAAAGTGTCATATATCATTGCTCAACCTAATAGTAAAAGGAGATTAAAACAAAATATAATCATGCACGCGAGTTTCTTCTAAGAGCCATCCTTTTAGAACTATTTTCTGAAAGACTTTCCTTTGGGAAGACTTTTCTTTCCAAAGTCTCTCCATCCCAATAACATATTATTTTGAAATGCTTGTAGGAGGATTACCTTTCCCAAATCTTGGTTTGTCATAGGGTCTTCCCAAAATATCACCCTTATGAAATCTTGGTTTCCTGAAGACATAGAAATATTTTTTGAAGGCACAACTTCTCAAGACCCTTCTCTTAGAAAATATATATCCCGAAGAAATTATTTTGAAACACATTAATGGCGATGTACAACAACCAGTCATTCACACAATAGACTTGCATGAAGCATTCAATATGGAGTGTGTGAAGCAACTAAGCATATTAAATCATAGTTAAAGTGATATCACATGGTTATTCTTATTTGTTTAGAACATTGTGAAGAGTATTTGAATTGTTCATTTCGTCTACATAGTTGAGAGTTTTTGTTCACAGTCTCATACATTGTTGTAACAATATCTATTGTTATCATCTCATACTCACATTCTTTCATATCTTCTAAGATGTATAAGGCACCTGTGGCAAAATCTATAGAGAAGAGAGGATGAGGATCCATAGAAAACTTATGGGCAGGGATAATTTTAAGGATGAGAATTTATATTAAAATGTAGAAACATGAACTAATTTACTAGTCCTTAATATGAAAAATGTAAAATTTTTGGCGATATTTTTATAAAAATATTAAAATTTCTAATCATTTTATATGGTTTCCATAAAATTTTGGCAATTTTAAGGTACAATAATTTTAATCTATGGAATTTGGGCGAATTATTTTTAGAAAAAATGGAAATTGATGAATTTGTTTTGGGAAAAAAACATGTAAAATTAGCCCATTGGAGAAATTTAGCCCCTAAAATCATCTATGCATGTCGGTGTCTGTAATGTCCTTCTCCAAATAGGAGCTCCAGAAGAGGAGGCTTAATGGTCTAAACCACCCCATTAGACTATAGCCAGGGCCAAAGAGGGGTAAACAGGGTTACTAGAGGTAACTCCAGTCACAGGTGTTATATTCAGAAAGTGACATTGAGCTAACAAGAGTTAACAACGCTTTTAAGTCATTATGAGCTAAAAATAGAAGTCAACAGTGAATTAGGGTTTCAACAGGGATTTAGGGTTTCAACAGGGATTTAGGGTTTCAACATGATTTAGGGTTTTGGAAAGCTATAAAGGAAGGGTCAGTGACCTAATTCATTTTTATGCAGATTATGACTTGTCATTGAGGAGAAGAGGCGCATCTCAGGAGAGATAGTTCAGTGTATTCCAGGAGGAAGACACTAGTTGGTTGATTTCGGTGTTGAAAGACACACCCTAGTCACTGGGAAGATCATCCAGGTCTTCCATCATTCTTCAGTGCTCCCATATTCCGGGTATTATCTTTTAGTTGCTTATTTGTACTCTGGCTAAGATCTCTTTTGTCTTTTGATCTAGCCGAGTGTTGTTATTTTATTCAGCCGTAGTTGCTTATTTATATTCCGGCAAAGATCCTTTGTATGTTGATCTAGTCGAGTATTGTCAGTTATTCAGCCGCATTTCGGCCATTTTGTAATCCACAGAGATATCATAATACAAACTTGCAGTCCTTTGTCGAGTTTATTATTTGTATGATCATTTATATGCTGTAAAGATTTGATCCTACACACACATTAGCAACATTTCCTAGACTAGCCAAGTCAGGAACATTACAGTGGTATCAAAGCTTTAGTTCTGTCAGCCTGTGACTAAAGACAATGAGTGCAGCAGAAGACCCAGAGGGCCATGAACACGTAGGTGGCGAGTATGTCACTTACAATAGGCATCAGGAAAGAAGGCATAGGCCTAATTTCCCCCCTTTTCCTCCTAGCTCAGAGGAAGAGGAAGAGGCACATAGAGAAGTAGAGAGAAGGGCAGAGCGTGAGGCTGAGCACGAGGCAGAGAGGATGCTAGGAGACAGATATGAGTGACCAGAGGGTAGTGGCAAGGCCCCTGTAGATCCAGAGGCAACTTTCATGTAGGTTATCAATGGTATGTTACCTAGTCAACAGACCATGGAAGGGCAAGGAGAAGTTGGATGATGAGACTAGGCGAGAGCTTATGAGGAAGAAGCTTTGCTTCAGCTGCAGAGATCCTTGGGTCCTAGGCCACAGGTGCATGGGCAAGGGAGAGATTCATTACATTGAGGTAGCCGTAGACAACGTGGATAGTGAGGAGGAGGAGTAGGATAATGGATCCACTAGTTCAAAGGAGGAGTCAGCACTAGCAAAAGAGCAACTTCCCCGTAGACCACCGACACCTGCAAGAGCCCATCCTCCAATAGTCCCACCACTGCTAGAGCAGTCTAACAAGAGGAAACCAGCAAAGGGAGGAGTCATAGCAACCCTTTCTAGTGTTCCCAGGTATGACACCCTCCGTATCAGAGGGATTATTCGGGGACAATGGACAATCGCCCTGATAGATGGTGGGGCCACCCACAACTTCATCGACGCTTCACTAGTATCGAGACGCGCACTTCAGATAGAGGAGTTTGAGGGGTTTGATGTTGCGGTAGAAGATGGCCACACAATGGAGTGTCTAGACAGAATTCCAAACTTAGAGATGAAGTTAGGCAACTACACAGTGAGAGACACATTTTATGTGGTTGACCTATCAGACACAAATGTGATGTTAGGAGTTCAATGGATGATTACCTTGGGAAAAATCACTACCAACTACCAAACCTTGGAAATGGGATTCAGAGATCAGGATGGGAAGAAGGTTGTTCTAAGAGGTATGTCGACAGGAGCACCTAGGACAGTTTCAGCCAAG
>ML780067.1:288140-301551 GCA_009831015.1 Picea engelmannii
ATCAAGGAATTGTTGGCGATGGGACACATCAGACCGAGCAGCAACCCATTTTCTTCTTAAGTTGTCTTAGTTCTGAAGAAGGATGGCACCATGAGGATGTGCATTGATTACCGAGCCTTGAACAAGAAAACCATCAAGAACCGGTACCCTTTCCCATGCATTGACGAGTTGATGGATGAACTGCATGGGGCATTTTTCTTCTCAAAGATTGATCTATGCTTTGGATATCACCAGATTAGCATCCGAGAGAAAGACATAGAGAAGATGACATTTCGATGTCATTTTGGACACTTTGAGTTCCTAGTTATGCCATTTGGGATAAACAATGCACCCGCTACATTCCAGTCTTGCATGAACCATATATTCTGAGATCAGTTAAGGAAATTAGTCTTGGTTTTCTTCGATGACATCTTGATCTATAGCCGGTCATGGCAAGAGCATATGAGGCACCTGGATGAGGTATTGAGCATCATGGAGGCACAATCATTATATGCCAAAGAGTCCAAGTGTGCGTTCGGTATGACAAAGCTGCTTTACTTAGGCCACATCATTAGTGCACAGGGGGTACAGGTGCACCAAGAGAAGATCAGGACCATTCTGGATTGGACGATGCCCAAGAACATGATAGAATTGAGGAGCTTCTTCGGGTTGTGCAGCTATTACAGGCGGTTCGTCCAGGGTTTTTCTCAGCTTGGAGCACCGCTGACAGATCTTACTAGGCATGGGGCCTTCATATGGACCGAGAAATCATAGGAAGCCTTTTATCACATGAAGGAAGTCATGGGCACTTGTCCAGTGTTGGCACTACCAGACTTCACCCTGCCATTTGTACTAGAGTGTGACACATCCGGTGAAGGGATCAGTGAAGTTTTGATGCAGGGAGGACACCCCATTGTATTCGAGAGCCGGAAGCTTAGTCAACCTGAGAGGTTGTACTCCATTTATGACAAGTAAATGTTGGCAATCAATGATGTCTTGACCAAGTTTAGACAATATTTGGTGGGCAACAAATTCGTGGTCAAGACCGATCACAATAGTTTGAAGTATTTCCTTGAGCAGAAGGACCTCAGTGAGTGCCAATAGAAATGGGTGACGAAGGTACAGGAATTCGACTTTGACATAGAGTATGTCAAGGGGAAGAAGAACATTGTGGTAGATTCACTATCAAGGGGACCTGTGGCATGTTCTTTGATGGAGATTTCAGTAGATTGGAAATCCCACTTGTTAGTGGAATATTCCAAGAACAAGTTCTCTTGTGAGGTGATGGATGGGAAGATACAGGATGACCAGTATAGGGTCATTGACGATGTCATATTTTACAAGGATAGAGTCTACTTGGTGCTAGATTCAGGGCTTAAGAAGAAAATCCTCACTGTAGTTCATGATTCACCTCTAGCAGGCCATCAGGGGTTTTTCAAAACCTACAGATAGATCAGAGAGAGGTTCTCATGGAAGGGCCTCAAACAAGACGTTATGAGACACGTCAGTGAGTGTGTGACTTTCCAACAGAACAAGTCAGAGCATACTCTTTTAGCAGGGCTACTTCAGCCACACCCCATTCTAGAGCAGAAATGGGAGAGTATATCTATGGACTTCATCACCGGTCTACCCAAGGTCTAGGGTAAGGACTGTATCTATGTAGTGGTCGACAGATTGACCAAGTTTTATCACTTCTATGCCATACCGACATAATACAATGCAATTCACTTAGTCGAGCTTTTCTTCAAGGAGGTCTTCAGACTTCATGGGTTGCTGAAGAACATTGTCAGTGACAGGGACAGTCGGTTCATAGGGAAATTTTGGAGAGAGTTGTTTCGGTTGGTGGGGACAGAGTTGACACCTAGCACCATCTATCACCCTCAGACAGATGGGTAGACTGAGATTGTCAACAAGTGGGTTGAAGGGTATTTGAGGAACTATGTAGGAGGACAACAGAGAATGTGGGTAAAGTGGTTACATTTAGGGGAACATTGCTACAACACCACCTTCCACATGTCCATTGGTATGACACCCTTTTGAGCATTGTACGGATATGATGCTCCCACTTTTAGTAGACTTGGTCTTCGGGGAGAGCAGAGCTCCCAAGGCCAAGGATTGGATCATAGAGAGTCAGGAGATTCTCAAATTGTTGAAAGAGAACCTGCAGACGACGCAAAACCAACAGAAGATAAGCGCGAACAAGCACAGGATAGAGTGCAGCTTTGAGGTTGGATATTTGGTTTTCTTGAGACTCCAACCCTATAGACAGTCATCTTTGAAGAAGAGTGGATCCGAAAATCTCATGCCCAGATTTTATGGTCCTTACAGGATCATGTACCAAGTGGGCGAGGTTGCTTACGAGCTAGAGCTTCCAGAGGGGAGCGAGATTCATAACGTGTTCCACGTGTCTTGCCTAAAAAAGGCAATGGGACAATTCATTAACACATTAGAGGAGCTTCCCCTGTTGGATGAGGAGGGACAGTTGGAGTTAGTTCCGGAGGAGGTTTTGGAGTTCTGGGAGTGGAAACTAAGGAGCAGGGTCATCAGAGAGTGTTTGATCAAATGGATAGGGCTTCTAGTAGAGGACGCTACTTGGGAGAGTGAGCAGGTGTTGCAGCACCCTAGATTGGTATTGCTTGAGGACAAGCAATTTCGGGAAGGGAGGACTATAATGTCCCTTTCCAAATAGGAGCTCTAGAAGAGGAGGCTTAATGGTCTAAACCACCCCGTTAGACTATAGCCAGGGCCAAAGAGGGGTAAACAGGGTTACTAGAGGTCACTCTAGTCATAGGTGTTATATTTGGAAAGTGACATTGATCTAACAAGAGTTAACATCGCTTTTAAGTCATTATGAGCTAAAAATAGAAGTCAACAGTGAATTAGGGTTTCAGCAGGGATTTAGGGTTTCAGCATGATTTAGGGTTTTGGAAAGCTATAAAGGAACGGTCAGTGACCTAATTCATTTTTATGCAGATTATGAATTTCCATTGAGGAGAAGAGGCGCGTCTTAGGAGATATAGTTCAATGTATTCCAGGAGGAAGACACTAGTTGGTTGATTTCGGTGTTGAAAGACACACCCTAGTCACCGAGAAGATCATCCAGGTCTTCCATCATTCTTCAGTGCTCCCATATTCCGGGTATTATCTTTTAGTTTCTTATTTGTACTCCAGCTAAGATCTCTTTTGTCTTTTGATCTAGCCGAGTGTTGTTATTTTATTCAGCCACAGTTGCTTATTTATATTTCGGCTAAGATCCTTTGTATGTTGATCTAGTCGAGTATTGCCAGTTATTCAACTGCATTTCGACCATTTTGTAATCCACAGAGATATCATATTACAAACTTGCAGTCCTTTGTTGCGTTTATTATTTGTATGATCATTTATATGCTGTAAACCTTTGATCCTACACACACATTACAAACATTTCCTAGACTATCCATGTCAGGAACATTATAGTGTAGGGAAAACCTTAGGACACTTTGATAATAGTAGATACCCACTACCACGATGGTCTAAATGGATGCCTAACATGGAGCCAAATGTAAGAGATGTTTTTGAAAGAATACCTTCTACCAGAGGATGAGGAATTAAATATGTATCATAATGCTTGAGCAAGTGGACTGTACGGTATAGAATCCAGATCAACTCTCATGCCATATACTAATGCAAGTAAATGGATATTTTCCCATTTGTATAAGGATGCTTGTTCCATAATTAATGAAATCAAAGAGCTCGTAGCATCACTGAGGATAGAGGACATTCACATATGGTATAAGCTTCATACGTCAATATCACCTCTGAATGCAAAATTGATGGATAAATTCACAAATGAACATGAATATGTAGAATAAGTGATTTAGGAATGGTGGGAGGAAGGATCATATATTCTACCAAAGGGTAGCAAAGTGTGTTTGATAGACAATATGAAGGAACGGTACAACTTGTTGTCTACCATGATATGCAGGTTGTACGATGAGGAGAATAACATCCATTTCAAGAGGGAATGGACCCCTATGGCTCACTATGTAGAAGAGAATGGGCATGTATTGAATTGGTCTTAGTTGTTGTCAATCATATCTTCAAAAAAACAAGGAAATCTACAATGGTGAAAAACCCAAGTTTTTACATGTCGAATTATTTAATTGATGTTATATGTGGTGCAATTCATTTTCTTGGGATGGGATGGGATTGAAACCCTAGTTTATTCCCTATTCATGTTTACTACTTCCAATTATATGAGGATATCTATAAGAAACATCTATATGAAATCTGTGAGCATTTATTGATACGCTTGTATGCTCTCATTTATAAATAGAACCCATTGATAATATCCATAGAATCCATGCAGGCCATTAAAGAAATTAGGGATTGGTTTATTCAGATAGATAGCTTACCAAACAATAGAGGTTGGGATCACTGGTGTATTATCCACCAACTCAAAGAGATATTTTTCAATCTTTCCTATAACTATAGGGACACATACCCTATCAAATCTTCCCCATGCTAGGAATGAAGCGTAATCCTTAAGATAATTTCTTTTGTGTGTGGAAAATCCTAGGCAGTATGATCCTGAAAAGATAGTGGAGAGTCATCTAAAATATGTAGGGTTAGTGCAGTCCATATAACATGAATAAATACCCCAAGAATATATTTTTCAGGGGAACCATGTCATTTGAGGAATCCCTTTTAAAAATTAGAGATGAAAAATAGAATGAAACAATGAGATTGATGGAAGAAGAAAAGGGAAAATAGATGAAGCAACAATTAGAAACATTGATCATACAAGACATCATCCAAGAAGAAGCCAAAATAAAATCCAAGGAATAAAAGGAAAGGGAGAAATGCAATAAGGCATTATAGGCCAATGATATTTTAAAAAAGAAGCAAGATGAACATGAAGCATTAACAACAAAGGGTACAGACCAAGAAGCAACTAATAATGCAGAAGAGGAGAAACAAAGGAAAAAGGAAGCAAAATAAGAAGGTGCAAGGAAAAAATATTTTAAGGAAAGGGTATAGAAGGAGAAAGAAAAGAAACAAAAGGAAGTAGAGAAGAAGAAAGTTGCAGAAGAAGCAATGAAGAAGAAAAATCAAGAAGAAGAAGAAGAAGAGAAGAAAGTTGTAGATGATGCAAAGAGAAATTTAGAGGAAGAGGAAAACAAAAAGAAATGACAAGAAGAAGTTGTTGCATAGAAATTGAAATACATGCAAGAGAAAGATGCACTCTTAATATCATTCCCAAAGATTCATGTACCAAGGACACCGATAGACCCTAGAACCCCACTAAATGTTATACCAACATTTATAAATATCACTACTAAAGAGGTAGTGGTATTTGAGGACACCTTACTAGATGTGGGAACATTTTTTTATAGTAAATATAAAAGGAGTATAGCCACCAAGGATAATAAATGATAAAGGATAATAGAAGAATCCATATGATCATAATCAAAGGAGAGATCGATTACATGGCCATTGGGAAGTTACCCCCAATAGAATGGCATTGAAATGGCTTCAACCCTTGGCTCATTTGCAAGGGATAACTTCAGTACATGGGAGAATTAAGTGTTTCTTTAGATGACTCTAGGATTCAAGTATCTTAATTGGAAGAGTAGTTGAAACAATAAGAGGACCATATGGGTATACACTTCACACAAGAAATGAAGAACAAAGGACACCTACACAAGGATAAAGGAAATGACCTCAAGAACAAAAATTCATAGGAAATAGGCAAGCTTAGGAAAGACTATTTGGAAAGGTTGGATCTCTCAAACAAGAAAAAACAAAGTATATTTGAATTGGAGCACCAAATGAAACAATTGAAATTCACAATGGACAAGAATTACCAAGAGACAAGTGCTCTAAATATTGCGAGAGAGGGGGAAACAAAGATAAAAGAGGAGTTAAGAGAAAAAAAACCATAGGTCTTCCATGCATTAGGAGATATTCAAAGACATTATGATGACCTAGTGGTGTTACGAGATCAAATCAATGAATAGAGAAGTAAATACAATGAGTCTCAATGTACCTTTGATCAAGTGGAAAACTGGTAAGAAAGGAACATTCAGGCACCAGAAGATTTACCCAGATACAATATGAAATAGAAGGTGAAGAATCAAATTCTATTTTATTCCTATAAAAATATATTTGATGAAGTGAAGGAGGCCAGGAAGATGGGAACCAAATCATGCATTAAGATTTGGAAATCTTCAGACGAAATGCTAGAAGATTTTGTAACAAACACAATGATTCATCTAGAAGAAGCAGGTCCTAGTGAACTGAAACTAAAATATGTAGCAAAAAATAGAGACACTAGTAAAGAGGAGATAAGCCAACTTGAGCAGATAGATAAAGACAATTTAATATTTGATCAATGTTGTCAAGTTGAACACTTTGGCCAAGGATTATGTTAAGAAAACCATGCAAGAAATCAAAAGAGATGTAGTCACAAATATTTGTGATGGGGAGCTTCAGTACAAGAAGATGAAGTTAAAAATATTGGAAGAAGTCCACAAGAACTTCCAATTGTGGACTACTTATCAGCGATGATTTTAAGGATGAAATTTTATATTAAAATGTAGAAACCGGGGCTAATATTACTAGTCCTTAATATGAAAAATGTAAAATGTTTGGCGATAGATTTGTAAAAATATTCAAATTTATAAGGATTTTATATAGTTTCTATTAAATTTTGGTGATTTTTAAGGTAAAATAATTTTAGTCTATGGAATTTGGGCAAATCGTTTTTAGAAAAAATGGAAATTAGCGAATCTTTTTTTGGGAATACCATGGAAAATTAGACCATTTGCAAAATTTAGCTCCTAAAATCATCTATGCTTCTTATATGGAGGAGAAAACATCTAAAGATCCATCCCCATAGTCCTTATGTATTATTTCATGTACAAGTCTTTCAAAATTTATTAAATCAATTTGTAATATGAAGCATATAGAATAGGATCTAAATAGTCAGTGTAACTAAAAAGTATCTCTTACTTTTATAAAAGAGAGAATAAGACATGGGGAAGGGAATTTTTTTGATTGTACACAAGATATGGTACTATTACCTCTAGTTGAATACAGAGGAAGAGCCTATTTTTGAAAATTGTGATTTTTAATGAATGTGCATGAGATTACTCTTTGCATGTTTGTTCTTGTTTAAGTATTATTGAATATTGTTGTATGAACTATTTTTTCATTAGTGTTTGAGATGCTTATTATTTCACTAATTTCCATATGACTACATAAGTAATTTTTACGGTTAAAATATTCAACTATTTGTGATATATCTATAGCATTATTGTTTTAATTTATTGTTAATAGACATGAACAATTTCTATCTTTGATAATACTACTTCTAATTGTGCTCTTATCTTTAGTTTGATCTTGACTAGGATAGAATAGTTCAACATAACATTATAATAGGATAATTTAGATATATTTTTTTTTAATTTGCTTAATTCATATTTAAATTCATCTTAGAACATTGTGTTCTCATTTTCATAATTGAAAATATATTAGAGTGGCAACTAGTCCCACATGCTGGTCATAAGTGCTATCCCAAACGAGAGTAGGCATGATTGGGGCTTACCATCGAGAACTCTCCCTTACCTTCTTGAAAGGATAATCACACCCATCAACACAGGTTTAACATACTCTTTCCAAGCCCATTATTATACCCTGGGAAGAAATAAAAAACAACAAACACATAATATGACTTGGATATGATGAGGAAGTAAATTTTCATGTTCCAGGTTATTCTATACCAAACAACTTCAATAGTTCAGGATTGCTTCAAGGATATTCTATTGTNGGGGGGGGGGGGGGGTGAATCAGTATGAATAATTAATTACTTTCAACCATACTATGTATTCTTTAACTTTATCAGCAGTATATCATTTTTTTATCATTATCATTCAATATATCATCAACAATATAAATAAACAATGCACAAGATCATCCATAGATACACAATACACCAGATATTTACATGGAAACCCAAATAGGAGAAAAACACATAATGATTTTTTTTATGTGTTAGAAGAAATACATTCATAGGAAGCACCAACTTCCAAATTCTCTAGCACTGACTAGAAGGAGGCTCCAACCCCCTATTTACAGGCTCCAATAGGAAGGAATATACAACTCCCTGATTTACTAGCTACAACTAGAAGGATGCTCCAACCCCCTAGTTTACAGGATCCAACCTGAAGGAAGCTCCAACTCCCTGATTCTTCGACACCAACTAGGAGGCTACAACCCCCTTTCCTTTCCCCATCCTGAAACCCTAAAATATAAGTGTAGAACAAACTGTCACTACCACAATCACTGGAAGTATCACTACTACTATCAACTTGCCACTATAAACCTGTCACTATCAACCTGTCACATTAACCTATCGCAACAACCTACCAAAAAAACCGATCACATAAACCTGTCACATCAACCTATCACAACAATCTATCACATAAACCTGTCACAACAAACTATCACATCAACCTGTCACAACAACATGTCACATCAACATATCTAGATCTAATCATAGAGATCATTCACCAAGATCACCAAGTTCATATCTCAAACCATATTCCCAACATTACCAAGACATCCCTCTAGTCATGTACCAAACAAGTACCAATCATATACCAATCATGTACCAAGATCACCAACATTCATAAACCAAATGAAATAAACCCTCACATCAAACCATGTGTCATAACCTAACTGTTATGTAGTCTCAAACATGTACCAATCATGCTTCAAACAATGTATCCAATTATGCTAATATATACCTCAAATATGTGCCATATCACACATGATATGCCTCAACAAAATACCAAAGAATGTATACCAATATAACCAACATGTGCACCAACAATGTTCATCAATAGATATGCCTCAAACCATTCACTACAATAGTACCATACATTCAAGAGAGAATATATCAAAACTCACCAAGCCATGCCTCAAGCATGCTATACAACATCATCTCAAATAAGGATATAAGCATACCTTTCACTTATGTAGATGACTCTGTTGTACTTGAGCACTTTCACACATGCCTATAGCCTCTTCTCAACTTATGCAGTCTGGTACAAACCCCAATATTCATTTATGGTTTTGTCTCATGGGATGAAACCTTCTATCTAGCGGGACCTTATGTGATGATATCTTAGGGATGATTTTAGGGGCTAAATTTCAGTCATGGTTTTTCCCCCAAAAATATTTGCTATTCTAAAAATGATTCACCCAAATTCTATAGGATAAAATTATTTTACCTTAAAAATCACCAAATTTTTATACAAACTATATAAAATCCTTAGGAATTTGAATATTTTTACAAAAATATCGTCAAACATCTTATAGTTGGAATATGAAGGATTAGTAAGATTCGCCAAGGTTTCTATATTTTAAAATAAATTTCCATCCTTAAAATCATCCCTGTTAATCTAGACAACCTGCGGGGGTGAATCATAAGACACCAGTAGTATGACCTATGGGGGTCAACTAAATTAGGGTTTCTAACAAAATCCTCGCTCTTCTCTATAATCACGATATTTTTCCTTCTCTCTTCCTTCACTCACTAAGATTTTCACTACCTCATATATGTCAATGAGTACCTGCCAATAACCTTTCACAAGATAGATATTCAATGTGATCAATAGATGCTAATGGGAGTCTCTTGATATCTTATTTATACTTTTCAAGTGCCTTCCTTTAGAGGACATCTTGTAATTGTTTCACCCATATTTATTCTTCTATGTCTAACCCACTTTCTTATTGTAACTACTTTACCCATAATTAGTAAACTCAAAATTTATTATTGCAACTAATTTATTTTTAATTACTTTCTCGTTTAAACAAATTTACCCAAAAATATCTTCTTATTGCAACCACTTTTACTAGAAAACTTCTTAACGAATTTCTAGGAGATTTTAGAATAATTTACTTCTTGTTGACCTTCTAGGGGCTTCTAGATGATTCTTGAGGGTTCTCCAACTTCACAAGGCCATATCTCCCTAACCGTGAGGAACCATGTGTCGTACCACATATCACCAGGAACACAACGATGTGTACTATCCATCTGTGATAGTCTTAAATACAATCACACTATCATTTATATCCATATTCCTTAATCAACACTACCAGACTTGCTTCAAGGGTTGACATCAATGAAAACCAACTGTCTAAACCAATTATCCAACAATCTCCCCCTTTGGAATTGATGGAAACACCAACATTGATGGAAATAATGATGGAAACTCCAACACTCATGCTCCCCCTATGACCATTTCTCATCATCAATGTTTCTCATGCTCCCCGTGTGACCATTTCTTCTCATCAATGTTTCTCACTTTCCCTCTTTGACATCAATGGATAAGGGTATCTCTCCTTAGGGATGTTCCACCCATCTTCAGGCCTCTGTTCATTCTCTTCTCTTTTGACAACATAGGAAAAAGGATAACTACCCCTATCAATATGTCTCCCCCTGTCTACATACTACTGATCTTCCTTTATGGAACTCTTTCTCTGATGATTTATCTTCACATGACTTCTCTGTAAGATGTCATTTAGATCAATGTAGGGTTAAATGTAAGTGTTTCTTTTCCTATCTTTTAGTGCTTGTTAATTGTCCATTGGTTCTTCCTCTTGCAACTCTATGAGATATATAGAAAACATTCATTACTTGATTTCATCATTCACTTGTCATGTTCACTTGACCATAACGTTCAATGATTTTCTTCTGATGATTTAGCTTCTGATCACTATTTCTCTTTCCCTGTTTTGTTGTGTCTTTCACTGCTTTCCTTTTTGTGACCAGGTGATTCCAATATATTGATTTCAATTGTAAATACACTACTATGTATCTTCTTTGTACCTATGTTATATTTACTTTCTAAGTATCCATCTCTATCCATATGTCACAAACTATCCATAACTCTACTACTCAACTATCCATATTGTTGACCCATATATCACTATGTACTTTTGTTATCTGACTGCTCTGAAGCTGTCTCTGCAAACAATTCAAACTACTCAAAGGATGTTTCTCTTATCTTTAGTAGATACTACACTGATTCCCCCTATTGAATATTCATAATTACTGGGAGTCTCCAGGTCGAAAGGATCAGAACAACACCTACTCTAATGTGGATAAATCTTCCTCTTTGTTTGTGGATTCATCATCTTCCTTTTGTCCTACAAATTCATTATGATCTCGTGCTGCTGCAAATTTGGTGAGTATGATTCCTTGGAATTGTTCTTCATTTACCTTCTCTTCTTGTTTTTCTCTTCTTCTCCAAGCCTTTTCGTATTTGTCATCAATGTTTTCTTTCATGGGAGGATCTATCATGCTTCTCCATTTTCGAGCTATGTGTCCATAGTTGTGGCATTTGTAACATTCAATATTATGTGGAGCCACATAAGCATTTCTTTATTGATCATTTCTTTCATAATCCCTGCAATATACAATTTTATGTCCAAAGTTAGTACAAATAAAACAATGAACATAAAAGAAACTTACATACATGGGAGGGAATGGTATTCTTTTAGGTCTAGTCCTTTTTAAATCATGCCTTGGTTGATCAAGATCTTCTCTTGGGTTGTTTCTTTGTTTCATAGCTATATTAGGTCTTCTATATTCATTCCTTTCTGATTCTTGTTGAAAATGATTCCTTCCTTTGAGAGCTTCTACGTAATGATGGAATATCCAACAATACTAAGAGGGGTGGGGTGAATTAGTATTGCCTAATCTTTTATTTTTAATCTCATCTTATATTAAGCACACATTGATTATTCAATTAAGCAATATATGATGAATAAAAAACTCGTATGAACACAGTATTTTATCGTGGAACCCAATAGGGAAAAACCACCAACTCTTTTCTCATTAATAAAATTTTCTTTTACAAAACTATTTTCAAGCTACAACTTGATGGAGAGACATTCCCCAAGTTTCTTTAGCTACGACTAAAGGGATGCTGCCACACCCCATTTACCAGCTACAACTAGAAGGATGCACCCACACCCTCATTCACCAACACCAACTGGTAGGAGGCTTCGACCCTGTGTTTAGTCAGCTACAACTCACAAGGAAGCACCTACTCCCCTTATTCACCACCACCAACTGGTAGGAGGATTCAACCCCCTTGTTTAGTCATCTACAACTGACAAGGAAAGAACCAACTCCTCTGCAGGCACCAACCTGCCCTTGCACCACCCAACCATCCTTAATTTAGACTGTAATTCAATCTATTATTCTCTTCATGAATTTGATTTATGTAGCTATTAACACAAGTCCTATCAGATTTGAATTTTAAAACTTTGACTTGTTTTCTCTTGCTCCATGCTTCCTCCCTTTTATGCAGGTTATAACATTTATAACTTGTTTACTGTACTCTGTTCAAGGTGTTCATAAACACACAAAGATACTATCAATTCTTCTAAGAATAATTAACTGTTGTACTTTCTACTTGTCTGCTGCAACCTCTACTTGTATGGTCTTCTGGTTATCTGCAGTCAAACTTCACCTGCTTCTCTCAGGATTTTGTCTCTTAATCTTCAATGAAATGACTGTATTCCAATAAAGGTCTTCTATATCAAATACTGGATTGCATAACTACTACTCTATCTTCTTTTGTTCTTTATCTTCAATAAGACATTGACAGGCACGTTAGAACAAACAATTCTTCATCTTGAACTCTGCTTCTATTTTGATCTTCTTATCTGAACCACATAGACACTCCTCACCACTTTTTCTCGTTTATATAATCTTCAAAATGGTGTGATATATAAAACATCGTATCCTTTTATTTGAAACATTTTACCTTTTCATTTAAAATGATAATCTAAAGTTTAATTAGTATCATTTTTCCTTTTTGTATTCTTTATTCATGTTTTCATGATTTAACTCTCTTTTAATCATGAATCTATATTGGTTCAATTGTTGTCAAGAGTTGATCACAGACATGGATCGACTCATTATATTGTACTCATGTTTTTTCTACGTTCTTGGTTCACCAACATAGCATATTTGATCATTTATCGATTCTCTGTATTGTTCTGGTGTAACTTTCTATCGAATGAAATCTGTATGAGGTGCTCCCTTCAAACCATTTTCATATGACCATAGGCGCAGAACCATAGGATTATTAATTTAAGCGTCATATTATATTCTTCATTTTAAATCTTTTACCATATGACCAATGGTGGTAACTAGATGCTAGGAAAAACGAGTGCTTGAGCGCTTTATTAGAATCAACGGTCATGATTTAATATCCCGATGATGGACGACTGTTGGGACTTTGGGACTTCACCCTTTGGAACTTCGAGACTTGCAACATGTTAAATATCTCAGAGCGGATTTTGTCGAATAGATCGGACGATTCATGTTTACTTCACAGAACCACATCAATGGTCAGGTTCGATCCTTATA
>ML780067.1:306328-319422 GCA_009831015.1 Picea engelmannii
GGGGGGGGGGGGGTGAATCAGTATTGCCTACTTTTTTCTTTTTAATCTCATATTATATTAAGCACACATTAATTATCCATCTAAGCAATATATGATGAACAACAAACTCTTATGAACACATGATTTTATCATGGAACCCAACAGGGAAAAACCACCAACTCTTTTCTCATTAATAAAATGCTCTTTTACAAAACTGTTTTCAAGTTACAACTTGATGGAGAGACATTCCCCGAGTTTCTTCAGCTACGATTGAAGGGCTGATTCCACACCCCATTTACCAGCTACAATTGGAAGGATGCACCCACACCCTCATTCACCAACACCAACTGGTAGGAGGCTTTGAACCCATGTTTGGTCAACTACAACTGACAAGGAAGCACCTACTCCCCTTATTCACTAGCACCAACTGGTAGGAGGCTTCGACCCCCTTGTTTAGTCAACTAAAAATGACAAGGAAAGCACTAGCTCCCCTACAGGCACCAACCTACCCTTGCACCACCCAACCACCCTTAATTTTACACTGTAATTGAATCTCTTATTCTCTTCATGAATTTGATTAATGAAGCTATTAACACAAGTCCTATCAGATTTGAATTTTTGAACTTCGAACTATCAGATGATAACATTTATAACTCTTTTACTGTACTCTATTAAAGGTGTTCATAAACGCACAAAGATACTATCAATTCTTCAAGTCTTCTAAGAATCATTAACTATTGTACTTTCTACTTGTCTGCTACAACCTCTACTTGTATGGTCTTTTGGTTATCTGCAATCAAACTTCACCTCTTTCTCTCAGTGTTCTATCATTTAAAATTCAATGAAAATGTTGTATTCCAATAAAGGTATTCTATATCAAATAATGGATTGCATAACTGCTACTCTGTCTTCTTGTGTTCTTGATCTTCAATAAGACATTGACAGGAACGTTAGAACAAATAGTTCCTCATCATGAACTCTTCTTCTGTTTTGATCTTCTTATCTGAGCTGCAAAGACACTATCTTCTCACCAACTTTTCTTGTTTATATAATCTTCAAACCGATGTGAGATATAAACATCGTATCCCTTTATTTGAACCATTGTACCTTTTCATTTAAAATGATAATCTAAAGTTTAATTAATATGATTTTTCCTTTTTTTATTCTTTATTCATGTTTTCATGATTTAAATCTATTTTAATCATGACTGTGTATCGATTCAATTGTTCTCATGAGTTGATCACAGACATGGATCGACTCATTAGATCATACTCATGTTTCTGCTACATTCTCGATTCACCAACATAGAATATTTGATCATTTATCGATTCTCTGTATTGTTCTAGTGTAACTCTCTGTCGAATGCAATCTGTATGAGGCGCTCCCTTCAAACCATTTTCATATGACCATAGGTGTAGAGCCACAAGATTATTAGTTTAAGCGATGTATTATATTCTTCCTTTTAAATATCTTACCATCGTGGAACCCATGCTCTTCAATTTGAAGTTGTGCATTGTTTGATCTGACGGTTGATGGAAATTTGGGTAATCGAGAACTCAACCTTTCTTCTTATCCTATTCTTCCACTTAATTTTAATTCAATGGCTGACGAGAATTCAGATAATTGAGATCTCATATCTTTCTTCTTATCATTTCCTTCCACTCAAAAGTGATCCAATGAATGATGGGTATTCAGATAATCAAATTCTCAATCGTTTTGTCCCACTTATCCTATCCTTCCACTTAAAGTAATCCAACGGTCCTGAAGACTCTCGAAGCAGAGTAACGATCAAGGATGATTTCATAACCAAAACTTCGTGGAACCCATGCTCTTCAATTTGAATTTGTGCATTGTTGGTGATTCAACCACAGTCGTCAATATTTGAAGCTATAAGATCTGACAGTCCTGACTAATTGCGGGAATGGAAATATCGTGATGTTTAAGTCTCCTTTCAATCTCTGCAATCTATCCCTATTATAGATTTGGCGATTGGGCATCTGATGGTCACGACTTTATCCGACTTAATATGATCATTTGTTGGATCAACCATAGTCGTTGATATTTGAGTTTATGAGATCTGACGATCTAGACCGATTGTGATATTGTAACCAACGAGTCACTTAATTCTTCTTTCATTCTCTGCAATTCGTCCCTGCCGTTGATCTGACGATTGTGCATCAACGGTCTTGAATTGATCTAATCATTGACTAATCATCCAACGGTCCTTTTGAGATTTAATATTTATTCGCTAACCCACCTAAGCTTTAATCTCTTCATATCGTCCAACTGTTTGACATCAATCATTATATGCTAATTTTTATACTGTTGATATCAATGACTATTCGTCATACCAACTTATCATCACATCAATTACATTGAATGTTGATGTCAATGCAAATACATCAATGACACTATGTCCAACACGTAACTCTTTTGTTCTTGTTCTTTTGTCATGGATATTGAACCTTCCTCAAAACGAACAATCTTGTATCCTAGTCGATATTTTTCATTGTATGGCCTTTGACTGTTGAGAATGTTTTCTAACATCTGAGAATTCTTAAATTTCTTCCTGAGCTTGTTGAATTGAGCTCTTAATGTTAGGATTTATTTTTCATGCTTCTCACACTCTTTTTCTTTCTTTATCATATGGATTTGCATAACTTCTTTGTTTCTCTTACCTTACTGTAGTTGGGTTTTCAAGAATTTGTTTTTCTTCTTTGAATGATTTGTTTTTCTTCCTTTCTTTCTTCAACTCAGTTAAAGCATTTATTAATTCTACCTCAATATCCACTTCACCTTCTTCTTCGCTTTCATGGGTTATTTTCTTATTTTCCATAGCCATAAAGAGTACTCTCTCTATATCACTATCTCTTTCATCATCTTCATAAAATGAAGAACTATATTCTGTTGAGTAGATATTTTTCTTGAATACCTTCCTTTTATCTTTCATGTTTCCCTTTTGATATTTCTTTTCTTTCTTGGGATCTTCCTCTTCATCACTATCTGAATTTTTATCATAAGGACACTTATTTGCAAAATGACCAATTTTACCACAATTAAAACATTTTAAGGGAAGCATACCTTTGTACTTGTTGGTTCCTTTCTTCAACTTCCTTACGAATTTGGATATTTATTCATCCTCGTTTGAATCATCACTACAATTTCAATTTGGATTTGACTCATAATTTGTCTTCTTCTTTGACCTTTTGTATGCTTTACAATTTGATTCTTTCATGGATGGATTTTCATGTACTATTCTCATTTCATAAGATATATATTACATGTAGTGCATCCACGCTTATCGTACCTAGATCTGGTCTTTATTCTAGTGCTGAAATCTTAGGATCAAATCTCATTAGAAGATATCTTAGTACCTTCTGAACAATTAAATATTTGTCAACTTATTCTCCCAATCCTTTAATTGCATTCATTGTTTCATCAACTCGTAAAAATTAGGCTGCAATGTTTTCATCTTCCTTCATTTTCAACTATTCAAATTGACCTCTGTATGTTTGAATATTTCCTTCCTTGAATTTGGAATCTCCTTCATAAATGTTCTAAAGTTTGTCCCAAATTTCCTTTGCAAAATCACAATGCATAACTTTGACATATACTAAATCACCCACACCTTCCAGGATAACATTTTTATCCCTTGAATTTTTTTGATTGAGTTTCTTTCCTTCGTTATCTATTGGGGTAGTGGTGGGCTCTTTGTATCCATATATTACTGATTGCCAAACATCAAATCCCTGTGCTTGTACATATGTTTTCATCCTTCTACTCCATAATGCATAGTTTTTTCCATCAAATTGAGGTATTCCATTTTTATACATATTTTTTCTCTCCATGATCTACCTTCTAGTGGTTAATTTATTTCCTGAAGGAACCCTCTTTGATACCAATTGTTGGAATATTGAGAGGGGGGAGGGGGGTGAATCAATATGAGAAATTAATTACTTTCAACCACAATATGTATTATTTAAACTTATAGGTAGTATAGTATTTTTTATCATTAGAATTTAATATATCAAGAGAAATATAAATCAACAATGCATAATATCATCCACAAATAAATAATACACCATATATTTATGTGGAACCCCAAATTGGAGAAAACCGCAAAATACTTTTATTATATGTCAGGAGAAATTCATTCATAGGAAGCACCAACTTCCCAATTCTCCAGCACCAACTGGAAAGAGGCTCTAACCTACTATTTATAGGCTCTAACATGAAGGAAGCTACAACACCTTTATTTAGTAGCTATAACTAGAAGGAGGATCCAACCCCCTAGTTTGCAGGCTCCAATTTGAAGGCATATCCAACTCCCTGATTCTTCAGAACCAACCAGAAGGAGAATACAAGATGCTTTCCTTACCCCGTCCTGCCGCCTTGAAATATAAGTGTAGACCAAACTGTTACTACCACAATCACTTCCACTTTCACTATTGTTTTCAACCTGTCACTGTCAACCTATCACTATAAAATTGTCACTATCAAATTGTCACTACCTATCACAACAAACTATCACAACAATATGCCACATCAACTTGTCACATCAACCTATCACATAAACCTGTCACAACAACCTGTCACATAAACCTGTCACACCAACCTGTCACATCAACCTAAATAGATATAATCACATAGATCAATCACAAATATCACCAAGTGCATATCTCAAACCATATCCAAAACATCACCAAGACATCCCTCTAGTCATGTACCAAACAAGTACCAATCATATACTAATCATGTACCAATATCACACACATTCATAAACCAAATTCCATAAACCCTCACATCAAACCATGTGCCATAACCTCGCTATTATGTAGTCTCAAACATGTACCAATCATGATTCAAACAATGTATCCAAGTATGCCAATATATACCTCAAATATGTGTTATATCACACATGATATGCCTCAAC
This sequence comes from Picea engelmannii, assembly GCA_009831015.1. Taxonomy (NCBI): domain Eukaryota; kingdom Viridiplantae; phylum Streptophyta; class Pinopsida; order Pinales; family Pinaceae; genus Picea; species Picea engelmannii. Next base: position 311,241 of record ML780067.1, read on the forward strand.
AAAATACCAAAGAATGTATACCAATATAACCAACATGTGCACCAAAAATGTGCATCAACAGATCTTCCCCAAACTATTCACTACAACAATACCATACTTTCAAGAGATCATATACTAAAACTCACCAATCCATGACTCAAGCATGCTCTACAACATCATCTCAAGCAAGCATATAAACATACCTTTCACTTTTGTAGATGACTCTATTGTACCTAAACACTGTCACACATGCATGTAGTCTCTTCTCAACTTCTATAGTCTGGTACAAACCCCAATATTTAGATATGGGTTTTCCTCATGGGAAAAAAACTTTTGTTTAGAGGGGCCTTGCATGATGAGCTGTAGACAACCCAGAGGGGTGCCTCGCAGGACACCAGTAGTCTAACCTGTGGGGGTCAACTAAATTAGGGTTTTTAATAAAATCCTCTTTGTCCCATGCACTCATGATATTTTTTTGTCACTCTTCCTTCGCTGCCTCAGATTTGCGCTACCTCAAATATGTTAATGAGTACTTGCCAATAATCTTTTATGAGATAGATATTCAATGTGTTCAATAGGTGCTAATGGGAGTCTCTTGATCTATTATTTATACTTTTCATGTGCCTTCCTTTAGGGGCCATCTTGTAACTTTTTTAACCATCTTCCTTCTTCTAAGGCTAACCCACTTTCTTGTTGCAACTACTTTACCGATAATTATTAAACTCACAATTTCTTGTTGCAACTAATATATTTTTAATTACCTTATTGTTTCAACAACTTTGCCCAAAAATATCTTCTTGTTGAAACCACTTTGACTAGCAAACTTCTTTATGAATTTCTATGAGATTCTAGAATAATTGATCTCTTCTTGACATTCTAGGGGGTTCTAGATTATTCTTGAGGGTCCTCCAACTTCACAAAGTCCTCTTCTTATTGAATCTTGAAAATAGTATAACTTTTGATTAGAATATCTATTTTTGGTGTTCCAAAAATTGTGATAAAGACAAAAAAGAGGAGTATTATTATTTTCTAACATGAAAAAGGGTGATGCAAAAAGTTATACTCCTAAAAGTATAGATAACTCATACATGATGTTTTAAAGTGAATACTTAGGGTACCAGGTATCCTTATTGAGGAACCAATTTAATGAAGTGGGTGATAGTATGTTGAAAAAGGCTTATTTGGCACATTTGAAGGACTTAAAATAAAAATGGGTCAAAATATGGAATATTTACAAAATTTTATGGAATCCATGCTCTTATGTACCCTAGATAAGAGGTTCCCTAAAGGTGATATTGTGATGCAAGGAAATCATGAAAACAAGGATAAAACAATTGTTGAAACCCAATCACATATGGGGAAGATTTTAATAAATGTGGAGAACATGAATATTTAGTCCAATATTCATGATGACTCATGAATCCAAGATACAAATTATTGGGTATTCAACTCGACACCAAGGAAATACTTAATTCCCAATATTTTTATCAGGAAATTCGGTGGTAGATATCCTATAACATGGATATTCCAAATGGATAAATTCTTTGATATACACCAAATTCCAACTTACAAAAGGTAACTCAAGTGCATCCTTGTATTTATAACCTAATCAATTTCTTTGGTACCAATATATTTGTGAACAAAAAATAGGTTTATATTGTCTTTGGGTCCATTTTTATGAATGAATTTATTAAACATTATGGGGATATTAAGATAAACACATTCTTTAGTCAATTAATAAATTTGTGGAAAAGAGGTCCAACTACGTAGCACATTTATAAATTCCAAAAGCTGATTCTCATGGTAAAGAAAATTATAGAGGATTATTTGTTAGGTCTCTTTATGGGCACTTTAAAGGATATAATTCAACATGAAATGCATCTGTTGAAACCAAAATCCATGGAGCATGCTTTCCCTTTGGAAAGGAAAGTGGAAAGTAAAAATATGGCTATTATAAGGGTGGCCACTAAAAACTATAGAAAACACCATGTTCCCTCTCCTAACCTCACTCAAACTACATGGTTGAAAATTCAAAAAATGGATGAAATAAGAGCATAGGGACTATGCTTCAATTGTGACAACAAATATAGTAAGTGGAATAAATGCAGTGAGAGGAAATTATTCTACATAGATTGGGAAGGGGAAGAAGATTAATAAATAGAACCATCACAATGTCTATAATTGGAAGAGACCACTCCAACAATATCTTGTTAAGCATTGGTTGGCATCAACACTCATCAAACTCTCAAGATACAAGGATATATAAAAAATAAAAAATAAAAAGGTAATAGTATTGAGTGATTATGGAAGTACCCATAATTTAATTAACTAAAAATTATCCAAACTTCTCAATTGATTTATATTCAACATCATATTTCCAAGCAATGATTGTATATGGAGGTGTTATCACACAAACCCTCTTAGGGAGTTTCCATAGTATTAATCTCACTATGGGGGAGTATTTATTGGATAGTCCAATTATTTCAATCCAAATGGGCGGTGTTGATGTTGCATTAGGGTTCCAATGGTTAGAATGGGAAAAATGGTTCCTAGTTTTCATGAAATTTGCATGAGATTTTCCTCAGAAGGAAAGGAAATTGTAGTCTTCCTTAACCCTTAAATTTGAAACACAACTAGGTAAAGAGATAATATAATTGAAAAATAACTTGAAAAAAGAGACAAGAACATGAATACTATAAAAGATACCCTTTTATTATGATATTGCGAAGAAGGAATATAGTGTTCACTTGCCTCTTAAGGTGGGGTGACCTTTATTTGAGAAGAGCTCAAAATACACAACGCAATACAAGAATTCCATAGTCTCCTATCTTTTTAAATAGATTTTCAATAGAAAAAACCATAACTACTTATGGTCCCATCATTAATGGATACCAACTACTTAGTGGGCCTTATAAAGTGAACTCTTTTACGCTAAATAACTATCCACTACTATTGAATGCGCCTTACTCAAATACAATTGATGACTCTAACAATTAATTAACTCCTAGGTAGCCTAAAGTAGGGAGGTTAGGGTAGGACCCTAACATGCCATGCCCCTTTGAAAGAAGTGTTTTCCACAAGGATGAAGATAAGGAAATTGTTGTATGATCATGGTTAGTTCACATGTGGCATCTTTAGGTGGCATGTCTTTCCATTGGATCAATAGTTTACTTATTGTGTGTTGGTGCAATTGATTCTATCTAATATCAAATATTGCTTCCAGCTGAATCCAAATGGAGCCTTTTTCATCAAGTTATGGTAAGATAGTTTGCACCTTGCACTTTGATCCCATAAATTTGTTTAGACAAGACACATGAAATATTGTATGAATCTGGTAGTGGGATAGAAGAGCTAATTCCTAAACCACTTTTCCAATGAGTTGGATGATCAGATAGGGTCCATAGAATTTGGGTGCTAATATCTAAGGTGTTTTGTCTTTGATTGATGTTTGTTTATAGGGTTGAAGGTTAATAAAAACCTCATCTCCTAATACAAAGAGATATTCAGAGTGATGTTGCTCCACTTGTTACTTCACTCTATTTTGAGCCATAACCAAATTGTCCTTTAGTATCATGCAGAGAATGTATTCTCTAGTCTGGAGTGTGTGATCCACTATCTAAACTTTGAAAGTGCCTCGTAAATATGAAGTGAATGGCCTTATTTTTTGGAAATAATTTTATTCAAATGGGCTCCTATAGAGATTCATGATAAGAGGTATTATAAAAACATTTTGTGAGGGGAATCCATTGTGCCCATTGGTGTGTTTTTTAAAGTAAAAGGATATAAAATAGGTTTCTAGGAACTTTTTGAAAAATTTAGTTTAACCATCTATTTGGGGATTATATGCATTGATTTGTTTTAGCTGTGTACCCTATAGTTTAAACAAATCCTGCCGAAATTTTCTAGTGAAGGTAGGGTCCTGATCCGAGACAATGGAAGTGATCATGACAAATAACTTAAAAATATAATCAAGGAAGACTTGAGAAACTGAGGAGGGGGTGAATGGATGAGGTAGGGAATACAATTGATCATATTTGGAGAGAAATTTTACTATAACCATGGTCATTTATTTGTTTCCCACCATTAGAAGTCCCACTATTCAATCCATAGTGATTTTATTCAATATGTGTGTTGGCATCAGTAGTAGTTGTAATGTCATTTGTACATTTACTATCTCCTCTTTGTTTATTTGGAAGGTGTCATAGGATACCATAAAATCTTGGATACTAGTTTTCATGGCCTACCAAAAGAATGAGAACTTAGTTCATTCATATGTTTTATAAAATCCAAAGTAACCTGCTATAGGTGATGAATGAAATTCCTCTAACATTATTTGTTTTAATAAATAATTATTTGCTAGAACAACATTTAATTTATATCACAATGTATCTAGATGCCATGTATACCCTTTAGGAGGGTTGAGATATTCCTTAAGCTTGTTGATGAGTCGAATGATAGTGTCATTTTCCAACCATTCTTGATAGGATTTGTCAAGCCATCTTGTAATGGGCAAAATAAGGAAAAGACGGATACATCCTCCTTAAATTTTTGGGATAATACATAAGCTACCACATTGTATTTACCCTCCTTATAGATAATCTCATAATTATACCTTAGTATTATACTGACTCACTTATATTTCCTTGGTGAGGATAACATTTTTTCAAGAAATTACTTCAAACTATAATGGTCAGTCTATATCTGGAAACATTTCCCTATGAGGTATGGATGCTAGGTATTTATTTCATGCAATACAACCATTATCTCTTTCTCATATGTGGATTTACCCAACTTTAGGTCATATAACGTCTTACTGGTGAATGCGAAAGGGCACCCTTATTGCCGAACTACCACTCTAAGATCTTTTCTTGAGGCATCACATTCCAAGACAAATGTCTTAGTAAAATATAGCACTACTAATATTGGAATCATGAACATTTAATCCTTTAAAGATAATAAGGACTACTCAGTGGCCTCATTCCAAACAAAGGGATTTTTTTTTCTAGGTTAAGGGAGAAACAAATTTTTCATAATTTTTCACAAAATTCATGCAGTAACCTATAAGTCCTAAGAATACATACAATCTGTTCATGTTTTTGGGGCCGGGCCAATCTTGCATAGATGAAACTTTCTTGGGGTCAACTCGTACTCCTTCTTGAATTACAATGTGATCCAAGTATTGAACCTCTGAAACCCCAAAATCACATTTGGATTGTTTTACAAATAGTTAGTGTTATCGTATGAGTTACAAGGATTTATCAACATGCTTTGTGTGGTATTCCCATGTTTTTTTGTCGATCAAAATATCATCAAAGAAGCCCAACGCAAAATTGCATAGGAATGATAAAAAATTCTTGTTCATGAGGCTCTAGAAATTTCGTGGAGTATTGAAAAGGCCAAAAGGAATCACTAAAAACTAATAATGATCTTCATGTGTATGGAAAATAGTCTTAGGGATTTGTTCCTCTTTCATTTTGATCTAGTGGTATCCCGAACAAAGGTCAAGTTTCTTGAAAAACTTGGCTCCATGAAGTTCATCCAAGAGGTCATCAATAACTGGGATAGGAATGGTTTCCTTGATGGTAATCTTATTGAGATCCTAAAAATCAAGACATGTGTTCCAAATACCTTCCTTCTTTAATATCATGACCACTCGTGATGAGTAAGGGATAGTACTAAAATGTATGAATCCCACCTACAACAATTCCTAAATGATCTTTTAAATTTAATTTTTCTATGCAAAAGGGTGATAATAAGGATGCTCATTGGGTGGTTGACTACCTAGAATGAGGGGAAAACCATGTTCATGCTCCCCACATAAAGGTGGTAAATCTTGTGTAATTTCAAATTCTTATTGATTCTTAGAGAGAACGAGTTGCAAATCAGGGTGAATCTCTTGTGGTGTAGTGTTGACTACTTGTATGACATTGAACTATGCAATAACACTTGAGTGGAATTTCTTCAACATATTATCTATATGATGAAAGATGATAATTTCATGGGAACCAGATGTAAGCCCCTTGAGGGTATATTTATTACTTTCTTGCATGAATCTCATGAATAATTACTTCAAATCCATGATAACTAGTCCTAAGGTGAATAACCATTTTCATTTAGAATTATATCAAAACCATCCATTTCAATAGAAAACATGTGATTTTTGAGAGGATACTCAAGAATTTTTAGTTTCACCTTTTCACATCATCCCCCAAATTTCATCATATCACCATTGTTGATCATAATTTGAAAATTATATATGGGATGTATATAACAATGGGTTTCTTCTTCCACTCTCTTATGGATAAAATTGTGGGTGCTACCACTATCAATAAGCACAATCACTTTGTGGTGTTTGATGTAGCCAATTGGTTTCAAGGTTTGAGGTGTAAAGAAACCTAACAGAGGATGGAGAGAAATTTAGGGTTTCTTAGAAGGATATTACAAGGGGTAACCATCTTCCATAGGGGGGTGTGTATTACTCCAAAGTTGGTTCAGGAGTATATTCAATAGGAATTTCCTCTAAGTAGTCATGTGGATATACATCCATTTAAAAATATTTATGTTCTTTACATTTGTTCCCTTTAAAATATCACTCAACATAATTATAGAAAACATGTAGGCTTTTACATTCTACCATTCAAGATATAACTTGTTGTTATAACCCTAAATTGCACCAGACATGCTTACCTGGCATCAAGCCATCTCATAACCCTTCTTTGCCAAAAACTACTGAACAACTCTTCTAAAAACTCCATTTTTAAAAAAGTCCACGCTAGCTGGCCCACTACAGCCCGCGTGGATCTACAATGTCCACGCTAGCAGGCCCACTACAGCCCACGTGTGTACCTTCAGAAGAACGAAAAAAGGAAAGTTGCCGATGGAACAAAAAGCTATGGGTGAGTTAACTGAAACTCTCGGCCATGCATGGTTGAGGGTTTGCCCAAATACCTAGCTCCTTCTAGCCTATAAAAGAAGGGGTAGGGGTACCATTTGGAAAAGGAAAAATATAGCAAAGAAACTCTGCCCATTTACGTATTCCATTGTTCCAACCCTTTAGCCTTTCCTAACACCAAAGGAGATTTAAAGCAAAGCAGTTGTAGGATAGAAAAGAGGAGCCCAGGATCAGGTTCAAGGAACAGTGGCCAGTCTCAACTTTTTGTAAGTTGGCTCATTTTAAGTAATAAAGAAGAATGCTTTTCCTGTCCCAATTCATGAACTGTCTATGATATTGATTAGTTTATGTTTGATTTCTAACCCATTAGTATATTAGTAGCATGCATGCATAGTTGTTGCTTGTATTGAATGTAGGTCAGCTTTGGAAGGAGCATAGCAAACAAGTAATCAAGCACAACGGAGGATCGACATCAAATGCCGGTAACAAGGTAGGTTGATCTTTCCATGCATTGAATAAGAAAAGGGGATTTAAATCTAGGGATGAAGGTAGAAAATGGATTTCTATTTGGTCATATCTGCATGCAAAGTCTAAACTCTATTTGCTAGTCCATAGGGTGTTTTTCCCAACAACACTTGTGGATGTGAACTAGTTCTTATTTGGATGATCTTGTCGTAGTCACCACAGGGGGATAGGGTGAGTGGTTAATAAAGGTCTACTAATTGTAACAACCCTGGTTAAATAGTGCATAGGGTTTATTAAGTATAATTAATTAGATAATCTGACTGTCCTAATATGTTTTAGTTAAACAATAATTATTTCTTAATAATATTAATTAATTAATTAATTATTAATTAATTGTTCATATCTGTTGATGATTAATTAATTAATTAATTGACTCATTAAATATTTGAGTAATAAATAAAGGAGCTTAATAACTTTAAATTATTACTAATAAGACTTTACATATACACGGGGGGGAATGAAGCAATAAATTAAGGATAAGATAATAAAGGAGGGGATAAGGTAATAAAGGAGGGGATAAGGTAATAATGGGGAGGATAAGGTAATCAATGGAGGAGAGGAGAGTTAGTAATGCAGGCTCACCCTGCTATGTCGAAGCAGATCTTCGATTCCGCCATTTTACTGTACTGGAATCTTTCTTGCGTATGGTCTTCATCATTCTTTGACAGGGATAAATTTAGCTGTCTGTCGCTATAATTGGCAGTTTGGTTTTATTTGGCAGATCTCCTTTTTGTTTAGCGGATTAAACACTTTTCTTTTCTCCTTAGCACCCAACGGAAAAGACTT
>ML780067.1:324968-382916 GCA_009831015.1 Picea engelmannii
TATACATAATGCTTCCTAAATAAAGAAAACCACATAGAGTGAAATGCCAATGCTATCAGATAATTTGTCATTCTAGAGTAGGGATAATTCCCCGGTAATGGTAGCAAAAAAGTGTGTGTTGTGTAGAAATACAATTTTTAGGTAATGGACCTTGAAGTTAAAAACTTCACAAGTACGCGCTACTTCAAAAAATCACATCCTCAAGAAATAAATGGTTAGAAGTAAACCTATTCATATTACCAGGCTTTAGATCCATGTGTATAATCCCACTGGCATGTAGACAATCCATTGCTTGTGCAATCTAAAGTGAAAAAAATTATTGCAACATGGAGATCAATTCAATTGGGGCGTAAACTCATCATGTATTTCTGAAGTAGTTCGGTAACTATTGCCTTGATTGGATCTTTGCATTCTCCAATGAACTGGAGTCATAGATACATGTTCTATTACAACTTATTTCTTGAACCATACCTGAATTGAAAAGCACCTACAAATCATGTAAAAACAAATCCAAAAAAAACTACGCTGACAACATAATTAACCACCATGCTAAGCAAGAATCCTATAAGCCAATGAAAATATTAGGGAGGCCAATGAATTAAAAGTTGCTCAAATGCATAAATTATTCTATACTCTACAGCCAGAGAGGAGAAAATAGATTATTTCTTTGTAAAGAGAGAGGGGAAAACAAATTATTTGTTTGTAGTTGGGGAAGGAAGACCCTCTATGGGTCACTTTTCCCTGTATAGGTTCAGTTTTCCCTAATTTTCCCTGTTTTCCCTATAAAGGTCCAGTTTTCCCGATCAATGATGAACAACCACCAAAACTTGTGATAGATTTCTGAAATTTTGATGTTGAGGACCTCAAAGGTGATGTAGAAGATTTGGATGTAGCACTAGATGACTTGAGTGTAGGCGTTAAAGGATAGAAGTTGACACTTCCACTCAAACTTGGAACTGAGGATGCTCTATCTCTACGGTAGTAATTGATACTGCTTGAACAAGAAACTAGGCTTGAATGTTGTGGGTTGGAGCTACTTTGAATCCTCCTTGGACTAGACTCTATCTGCATAGGATAAATCATAAATATGATGGACTTGAGAAATAAAGAGATGAGCTGCAATAGGAGTAAATACAACAAATAGGCATGATAGAACAAAGAGTTACCAAACATATGATAACTATTAATGTTAGTCACTGTAAAAAAAATAATCTTACTGTAACAATCGTAGTAGGGATATGAAAAAAAATACCGATAAAGAACCATGATTGTCCTTTCAAATATCAAAGATTTAAGATTTGGTATTTAGCAACTACCTGATCTCAACACAGAACAACACTATGTGCAGGTGAAAAGTGTACTCCTCTCGCTTCATCAAGACAATATCAAGCCAACCTAATAGCCAAACACCCAAGCGCCATCGCCATACCAGAGACCAACATGCGAGCTATCAATCTAAGCACCCAACACAACATAGAGCACCGAAGTCACATGGAAGAGGAGATCACTTGAAGGCCTGAAAGGGGTTCACTGCACACCATACACATAGCCTAGCACTGAAAGCTCGCGTGAATCCATGAGGAGGAGCCTATGAGGGCGCTAGTCATTGCACTACGTGTCTCATTGATGCACGTACACTGCAAATTTTTTTATTATTATTAATAAACTTAAAAAAAAAAGGGAAAAACATACAAAGCCTAGCCGTCGACCAAAGCAGCAGGCAGAGGCTTTAATGGTTGTCTGTGACTGGGAGATAGAAGAGGCTCGTAAAAGGGATGCCCTTGACCGAGCCTGGGTGCGTGGAGAGCAGCCACCCATAGAGCTTCTTGTAGAAGAGAGAGGCTTACATGCTAGCATTGATGAAGAAGTCAGGAGTTTGTTGCAAGGTAAAACCTACAGTGAGCTGTATGAATTATAGTGTCAAATTGAATATCAAATTCTTTCTGGGACTACAAAAGTTGTAGAATACTGGGAGGCAGTGTTGAAACAGCTTCAAATCTATAAAGTGGAGGCCTGTCTTAAGGAAATTCATGCAGGCCTTCTGTGTCAGCACTTGCAACAACTACAAGAACCAGACAACAATGAGTGCTGTCCCTTCACCACGCCCCACATAATTGAAATTTCAATCGTTGTCCAAAATTCACAACTGAAACCTCTGCACCTTTCATTAATAAAACAAAACAAAACAAAAAAAAAGACGCTAACCCTTCATGCAAATATTTTTTTTGAATCAACCATTTTCAGTACTGTTCGCAACTTTGATCAAAAGGAAAACAAATATGAATCGGTTCAGAAACACAACACACATGTTAGTTACCAAAGCCACAATATACAAGCCAACGATCAACGCCAGAAACCAAACACCTGACAAACGAGGAGGAGAAACCATGAGAGAAGGCCATGGCGGCCGAACGCGTAACCAGAAACCTCACAAGAAGAAACGATGGGGAAAAGAGGAATTAGGGTTACGGTGATAAAGGTTAGGGTTTAGATAGGGGGGAGGGGGCGTTGGAGGAGGCAATGTGGGCATGTGGAATCCATGCATGCCCGCACTTGTTTTTAAATTATTTTGAATTTTTCTTTTATTATTAATATATATATATATATATATATATTTATATTTATATTTTTTGTGTGTGTTCGTTTAATTTTTTATTTTATTTTAGTATAAAGTATAGTTAATTGTTTTAAAAATAATTAACTAATTTGACTAATTTAATTAATTTTTTTAATTAACTGTCTTTAATTTAATGTAAAAATAATTTTAAGTTAATTAAATAATCTTCAAAAAAAAAAAAAAATTAATAAAATTAAATGTTTTATTTAGTATAAAGTTAATCTACATTAAAGTTAATTAAAATGTTAGAGGGTCCATGGGTTTTGAACCCAAGACCACCCACCAAGCGAAGTTCCTTAAGAAGAGCACTAACACCAATGCGTCCCTCATGAGTCGTTATAAAATAAATTCTTATACATAAATAAATTAATAGTCATAAAATACTATCCCGAAGTATAATCTCCAATTATCCATGATAACCAAACATTGAGTTATGAGCCCTTAACCACCGAGCCAAGCTCCAAGTCCCTCCATTCCATTCTACCAGTCAAATCCGAGCACCAAGCTTCGGTGCATCTCCTCAGGCTCACTACATCTTGTGACCACAAGTCCAGAAATAGTACATAACCACGACGCACAAGCGCTAAGATCCAATGCCCGAAAACCACTCTACAATCCTCAAGACTCCCATCTGCAGCCATTGAGACACACAATTCAATGCATATGTACAATGCGCCAAGGAAATCCCACAATTCAAGCATCGAAGGATAGCCTTAGACTCATTTCATCAGCATTAGGTTGAAAGTCACCTTAATTAGTTGTAAACGCAAAGTATAAGGACTTAGACCAAGACAAGCGGGGGGGCTTCATGCATACTAGGTAGGTAAGTTAGAGAATCGGTGAGTGGGGTACAATGCTAGCATATCTACCAGGTGAAGGAGTCAATATTTTTCTTAGGTGAAGAAATCAAGCTTAGATGCTTTAGCCCTAACCTATCCACCTCCCCTAAAGAGAGTAACGTTTGTTTATAGACAAGTAAAAAGAAACTTACACCTAACCTTGTTTTCTAGTTAAGTTGAGCAAATGTGAAACATCCTTGAATTCACCCTGAAAACTTTGGTTGATGTAAGTTAAATCATACAGGATGTTTAGGACTTGAGGGAATCGAGGCAGAGGAGCATCGTCGTAGGCACTGCCAACACCGCCAATGCCACCACCACCATTGCCCGAACTAGCTCTCATACTGCGCTCTTTGGAGGCCATAAATGAGACTTTAAAGGGATGACAACTAGCAGGGATCGAAGTGGAACCCCCACCATTTGGAACGGGTAATCTAGAAGTGTCAAGGGATTTAGGGGGATGGCCTCCACCTGAAGACATCACTCGATAATTGCAGAAGATCAAAATTCTAGATTTTGTTGGGGGTCGTGCCAGTGAACGCGCAGAAGCATGGTTGGAAGGCATGACAAGGTGTTTTGCCTTAAGGGACTATGTGTCCAAATCAAAGGCGAAGATAGTGATTTTTCAATTAAGAGACAACACCTTGAACTGGTGGGGCAACTTGGAAAGACAACTGCATCTTACCCCAGACACAGTATCTTGGGAACTTTTCGAGGAGAGGTTTTGAAGGAAATATCTGCCAGCTTACTATGAGGAATAGCAGGTAGGAGCATTTCATGCTCTAGTATAGGGAAACATGACTGTAGAAGAATATGAGATTAGGTTTATGGAATTGGTCAAGTATGTTTCATATATGGATAATGACCAACGATAGGTGGAACTCTTTGTCTATGGGATAAACCCTAAGATAAGGGCTATGGTGCGGATGTGGAAACTGTCTTCAGTAGCGGAAGCTATGGAAAATGCACATTATGCGAAGGAACACATGACCTTAACCAGAGGTACGAGACCAACCTTTCTGCATCGTCCTGGGTTCATAGGGAAGGCCCTTAGGACATTTCCTAGAGGAGGGGGCTCAAGGCCACCTCCATATGGTAATAGAGTCGCACCAAGGATAGTAGCCGCAGAGATTTCAATGGCAACAAGTGCAACATCTCGTTCATCACCAACGACATAGGCAGGTCTATAGCCATCTCAGGGAATATCTAGTAGGGGTAGGGGTTCCAGGAGAAGGAACTCGTTTCAGAGACAGTCACAGAACAATGTGCAGATTCAATCTCATGTTACCTATTGGGGATGTAGAGGACCCCATTACCAGTGTGACTACCCATAGTTACAATCAGGATTTGTGCATAGAGAAGGAAAGGCCCCGATGGGGAGAGCAAGTAGCAGCCACCGAATTTATGCAGCGGTTAATAATTGCCAGGCCAAGCATCAATCCATGATGGTGGAGTCATTAGGTACACTAAATCATATCAATGTTAATATTTTATTTGATTCTGGTGCAACAGATAGTTTCATTTCACCATCTGCATGAGAAAAGAGTGGGTTGGAAGCCTACGAGCACGATGACTTTAAACAAGTCGAGATGGCTTCGGGGGAAAAACAAGTGGTAGGACCTAGCATTGATAATTGTATAGTAGACCTGGGAGTGTGTACTACCAGGTTGAAGGTATACGTCACTGCTCTCGGGGCATATGGCCTAATCATTGGAATGGATTGGTTAGAATCTCATCGAGCTTTGGCAGATTATTTCTCAAAAAGGGTGCTTTGTGTCGATGATGAAGGAAGACCAGTAGAGATCCAGGGTGTACGAAGAAAGGTGTCATTACGCTTTATCTCAACTATGAAGGTTAAGCGATGCTTGAGGCAAGGGTGTCGACTATATTCAGTGGAAGCAGTGAATGAAAGGAAGGGACCTTCATTGGATCGGTACACAGTATTGTCAGAATTTAAGGATGTTTTTTCGAACGAGTTACCAAGGTTACCTCCTAAGAGGGAGCTTGATTTTACTATTGAGCTAAAATATGGTGCAAAACCAATTTCCAAGACTCCGTATCAGATGACAACGCCAGAACTTTATGAGTTGAAAATGCAGTTAAAAGAGTTACTAGAGTTAGGGCTAATAAGGCCCAGTGTTTCCCCTTGGGGTGCACCAGTAATTTTTGTAAAGAAGAAGGATGGATCCTTATGACTGTATATATATTACAGGGACTTGAACCATGCTATAGTGAAAAATAGGTACCTGATGCCGTGAATAGATGACTTCTTTGATCATATGAAAGGAGCAGCAGTATTCTCAAAGATCGATTTGCGATCAGGGTATCATTAGTTAAGGATTAAGGAAGGCGATATCCCAAAAACTACCTTTCGAACTCGGTTTGGACATTATGAGTTTGTCATAGTACCTTTCGGATTGACCAATGCACCCACAGTATTCATGAGCCTCATGAACGGCATATTCCGGAAGTACTTAGACCGTTTTGTACAAGTCTTTCTAGATGACATCCTCATCTATTCCAAGAACGAAAGAGAACATGAGGAACACTTATGAGTGGTGTTGTCCTGCCTTAGGGAGAAAAAATTGTATGGGAAGTTGTCAAAATGTTTCTTCTTCTAGAAAGAGATCCACTATTTAGGTCATATCATTTATGGTGAAAGAATCTCTATGGACCCAGAAAAGGTAAAGGCCATTATGGAGTGGCCAGTGCCGAAAAATGCCTATGAGGTGAGAAGCTTCATAGGGCTAGCAGGTTATTATTGGAGATTTGTGGAGGGATTCTCCAAAATAGCGAAACCCATCACCACTTTGCAGCACAAGGGGGTCAAGTATGAATGGACTGAAGAATGTGATAGTGCATTCATTGAGCTTAAGATGTTACTAACTATTGCACCAATTCTACGAGTCTCGTATATGGAAAAGGACTTCACAGTTTGCACGGATGCCTCAAAGAAAGGGTTGGGGGCCATGCTAATGCAGGATGGAGGATGATAGCCTATGCATCAAGGAAGTTGAAGAAACACGAAGAGCTATACGCGACTCATGATTTATAGTTGGCAGTTGTAATGCTAGCTTTGAAACTTTGGAGGCACTATCTTGTGGGGCGAAACTTTGAGCTCAAAATGGACCATCAAAGTTTAAAAAGTCTCTTCACTGAAAGGGATCTGAATGCTAGGCAAAGGTGATGGAGTGTGTTTATGAGTGAGTACAATTTTGGTATTTCATACATCAAGGGAAAGGAAAATGTGGTCACGGATGCCTTGAGTAGGAGGCCACGTATCTTCTCCTTGGTACCCTCAAAGGTCAATCTGAGGGAATGTGTTTTGATGCAAATCCAAGGAGACAGTTGGTATTTAGAGGTTACTTCAAACCTCCAGAGTGGGAGGAAATTAAATCCAAAGTATGAAGGATATAGTTTGGAAGCAGACGAACTATTGAGATATCGGGGAAGGATGCACATCCTTGAAAATGGGGATATTCAAAGCATCATACTGAAGGAAAAACATAGAGCACTTTATTGTGCGCATCTGGGTGTGAAAAATATGTACACAGACATGAGGAAACTTTTCTCTTGGGTAGGCATGAAGCATGATGTAGTCCATTTCATCACCAAGTGCCTAGAGTGCCAACAAGCGAAAGCTGACCACCATCACCCGACAGGCCTCCTACAACCACATGATGTTCCTATGTCCAAGTGGGAAGTCATCTCTATGGATTTTGTTGTGGGGTTGTCACTCACATCTCATAGACACAATGCCATTCTGGTGATAATGGATAAGTTAACCAAGAGTGCTCATTTTATTCCGGTTAGAGACACTTACGATGTCACTGATGTGGCACATGTGTTTGTAAGTGAGGTTATCTGATTGCATGAGATACTTAAGAAGATCATTTCAGATAGGGATTCCGGATTCACTTCTAGGTTTTGGACAAGTTTGCAGTCAGCATTGGGGACTCAGTTGAAATTAAGCACAACTTATCATCCTGAAACAGATGGGAAAACTGAGAGGGTAAATCAAGTCATAGAAGACATGCTCAGGATGTATGTCATGGATAATGAAAACCAGTGGGAGAAGTACCTACCTTTGGTAGAGTTTGCCTACAATAACAGTTTTCATAGCTCCATTGGAATGCCACCCTATGAAGCTCTGTATGGAAGACCATGCAGAACACCGTTGAGTTGGGATAAGCTAGAAGACCGAGTAACATTTGGGCTAGAATTGATTCAAGAGATGGAGGAACAGGTGATTCAGATTAGGTAGAGACTAAAGGAAGCACAGGATAGGCAGAAAAGTTATGTGGATGCACACAAGACCGACTGAAGTTATGAAGTGGGAGACCAGGTTTTCATTCGTATCAGGCCTAATAAGAGTACCATACAGTTCAGGAAGGGGACACAGTTGTCACCTCGATTTATAGGATCATTCAGAATCCAAGAGAAAATTGGACCTGTTGCCTATCGTCTCGTACTGCCACCTCACTTGCATAAAACTCATAATGTTTTTCATGTATCTATTTTACGTCATTATGTTGCTATTGAATCACATAAACTGAATTGGAAGGAATTGCAGGTATCGGACGTGGGAACTCTCATGCTAGAACCATTACGCATATTGGACCGTAGATTTCGACAGCTCAGGAACCATCTGGTAGACCAAGTTAAGGTCCAATGGGACAAGTATAGTCCAGGATCGGCTACTTGGGAAGATTCCGAGACACTACGATGAGACTATCCCTCACTTTTTTGACCACCTCGAGAACATGTTTCTCAGAGGTGGGGTGTATGTAACACCACCTTTTGACTTAGACGACCAGGATTACCTGAGGCCTATATACTTTATTTTCTATTCACAGTGAAACTATTAAATGATACACTTAAACTTTTAAGACGTATGAAATTTTATGAATGTTTAAATATTATTAATGATGATGGATATAATGCGATCTACTATGTAAATGTAAATTTTATGAATGTTTAAATGTTATTGATGATGATGGATATAATGCAATCTACTATGTGAATGTAAATTTTATGAATGATTAAAAGTTATTGATGATGATGTATATGATGCGACATATTGTGTGAATGTGAATCCTAGGAAGATTTAAATGCTATTAGAATGATGTGGGATATGATGCAATCTATTTGGTAAATGATAATTTTATGAATGAGTGTCGAAATTGAATTATGGGATATTATGAGATCTATTTCTAACTTGAAAACTTTGATGTTAAGTTGTTGGTACAAGGATACTGAATTGAAATGATGATTGTATGCAATTACATGATGATAATGCATAGAAATGTATGAGTTTGTGTTACAGACTAATCTGCAGGTTATGGGCTATGAAATAGCCAAGGAATAATAATGATGAAAGTGGATGGCATGACCACTAGCCAAGAAACAATATGGTATGAATATTTGAATGATTATATTGGTTTGGATGCATTGCTATGATATGTGGACCAGTGCAGGATTTCAGGTGATGAGACTACCCAAAACCAAATAAACGATGACAAAACTCCCAGCAACACGGTGCCACTGTATATTCCATTGTAGGGTGTGGACCCTAGTTATGATTAGGAGGGGTGGAGGCATTTCCCATCGGGTATCCTCCAAAACCTGAAGTCATGGGAGGACGGTGTTAGCTCATGCTCCCCAAGACGTGTGATGATGACTGTTAGTTGCCTGTTGGGGAAGCTTGGTCGAGATAGTGACACTTCCGCTTACGGGTTCTATTTGGAGTTAGGTCAATATAGTTGATGCTCCAAGATAGTCCAACATAGGAAGGATAGGAATGAAGATGGAAGTAAGTTAGGGAGGAAGGATGAGTAGAAATAGTTGAAAAAGTATGGAGATTTGTCTAATGGTGGAATTTATTGTTTTTCCCTTATAAAAAGAAAATGTGTATATATGAATATTCATAATTACGTAACTAAACCACAGTTGTGTAAATAAAATTGTTGAACTGGATAATTGTAATTAAAGGATTTCACAAACATTTGATTGGTTTATTGTCTTTTATAAAAGACTAGTCTTGTTGATTGGATTGGATGCATACATAAATTACTAAAAGGTGATAGTTATTGATTATTAGTACATGCACAAGACTTGTATGTACTAGCTACACATGCATTTCTTGTACATGTACACTAGTATGTATGCGTTTTCTTGGCTTACTTACTAATAGTGTGGGTTAATTGTTATGGATGTGTGAACCACGTTTCTTTTCCTTTGTACCATGAGATACCTTAACTTCAGGACGAAGTTTCTTGAAGGGTGGGTGTATGTAACAACCCTGGTTAAATAGTGCATAGGGTTTATTAAGTATAATTAATTAGATAATCTGACTGTCCTAATATGTTTTAGTTGAACAATAATTATTTCTTAACAATATTAATTAATTGTTCATATCTATTGATGATTAATTAATTAATTAATTGACTCATTAAAGATTTGAGTAATAAATAAAGGAACTTAATAACTTTAAATTATTAATAATAAGACTTTACGTATGCAGGGGGGGGGGAATGAAGAAATAAATTAAGGATAAGATAATAAAGGAGGGGATAAGGTAATAATAGGGAGGATAAGGTAATTAATGGAGGGGAGGAGAGTTGGTGAAGGGGGAATATGATGGGGAAGAGCCCTATGGGAAAGGGGATTATCATGATTATTATTATTTGGGGGAAGGAAGCATTTTGGAGAAGGGGACTATATTTCTGGTTTGGCATATTTTCTGGTGTTGGGGGTTTGGTTTTGGGGTTTTTTTGAATCATTGCAGGGAGCACCGGGTTGTTGGGGGTTTTGGCACGGGGGCCATGATTCCTTATGGTATCCTAGAGCTAGGGGGGCGGACAGGTTGCTCTTAGCTGGCTGGGTGGTTAGTCGGTTTGGGCAGGCTTTGGTCAAAATAGCAGGCTGGGTAAGGTAGCAGGAAGGACAACCAGACAAGCGAGAGTTTAGCATCAGAAAGAGGTAATTTATTTATGGATTTGTTGAGTTATGTAATGATTATGTAGTTTATTTTCATGATGTAAACAAATTTAATTCTGCCAAATATTATATGCTTATATTAAGGTTAATGAATTATTTACGCACTGAAAGAAATTCTATGTTTGAAATTCTATGTTTAAAAATTATGAAATTTTTAGGCTTACTTAAATTCAGGTCCCTACACTAATTTTTGTTTCGATCACTATCTCAAATTCTTTATATATGTCACAATATTTCAGCCATGTGTGTGGGACTGCATCATTGATCCAAGTGGATATTGGTGGCCACCCACCTATTCCACTGGCTCAAAGACCAACTTCTATTTTGGCAGTTTTTTCCTAGTTTTAGGGTCCTAAAATTTCGAGGTCATTTTGAGGCTCTAAACAATGTTTTTGGGACCCGCCCTAGTCACACTGTAGGCTTTAGCCAGAGTGTGACAACATAATGTGTAGTCCTGGGATATTTTTTTCCAACGAGCTATCATGCACCCAAAGTGAAGATCATATGAAAATGTTATGACCCCGAGAAGTTGATGTACCAACTTACCCCATTAGGGCCCACCTGAATTTTGGCGCTTCATCTCCTAGGGTTAGGTTTTTGGACGTTTAGGGTTTTATAATTTATTATTTATGTTAATAAGGCACTTGGATCCACATTGTAGCCATATTCTTTTGAATGAGTGTAGTCGACACATCTCTTATAAGAGATAAGCTACCACCATTCTAGCTAGCTTATGTGTTTTTGCATTTTACAATCTTTTGTATTTCAAATAGTCACTAATAAAATATGAGCTTTACTGTATTACTGTGTTCCTTTCCATATCTCTGTGTAATTCTTTGTTATATCTCTATTATAGCTCTTCCTTCATATAATTCCTAAAATAATATGGATCAGTGGTATCAGAGCAGTTTGGTCCTTATCATCCTGAGTGCATGTCCCTGACAAGGTTAGGGTATAGAGAGTTGGGTCTCCATCTTGTATCTCTTGAGGAAAAACCCTCTCATACGCCCAAGCAAACTTCCATAGAGGAAGAAAACAGGGATGATGAGATAGGATATCCTTTCAAAATGTTGCTCAAGAAATCCCTTGCGTGAAAGAGGAACCAGATGATGGATAATTCCACCCAAATCCTTTGATAGATTCCAGAAACAACGAAGGCACCTTCAACTAGAAATAACTTCAGAGGTATGATTCCCTTCAAGGTACGATTTAATTTTGATAGTCATTTATTTAAAGGCCATATAGATTCTGATGCTTTGGAAAAATGGTTAAATATGCTAGAGGGTTATTTCTCTATCCTCAAATTTTCCAACAGTGAAAATATTACCTTTGTACTCGTTAAGGCCCTTCCCCATGTCAGAGATTGGTGGGAGACTTACTATGAGCAACATGATGAGGATGAGTCTATAATTTTTGGTCGAGGAATCACTTGGGTATATTTTGTTGATTCCCTCAAGGAGCAATATTACCCTATTGGAAGTTATGATGACCAGTAAATGAGATGGACCACTCTTCACTAAGAGAGGGGCCAAACAATGTCGAAGTTCACAAAAACTTTCCATACCTTCTGAACCAATATGGGTATCAAAATATTATAGAATCATATGGTCCTAAGATACCATGGGACTTTGCATAGGTACATCCAAATTTAAATGAATCTTCTATACATCTCTCATTGGGATCCTCTTATCGATATGTTGTCAAAATCGAGTAGAAATTCAAGAAGTAGAAAAAGTGGGAGTTCGGGTATGCAAATACGCAAAAACAAAAATATGGTAAGGGTGGCCCTAAATATTAGACAAAAGGAAAGGGCAAGGATGTCCAATCCCAGGATAACCATCCCAAGCTACCAACAAATAAGGGTAATGGGAAGTCGAAGGACAATGGAAAATGGTGTGAGTTCCCCCAAACCCCTTGGCATAATAATGATGAATGCCACCTCAAATAGTCATTGTTGCTTGAGATGAAATCCCCAGGGTTAGATGCTGACTCAGACTCTTATTTAGATTCAAAAAAGGGAATAAATATCATTGATGCAGAACCTAGTGTCACCATCACTACCACAAAAGTCCATCTAGAAGAACCAAAGGAGCCCAAAGAAGGGGAGCATATTTTCCACTCACAGATGTGGGTGAAGGGAACCCCACTCCATTTCATTGTTGACAATGGTAGCTAGAAGAAATTTATCTCAAGATAGGTTTTCAATAGGTTGAACTTGACAACGACACAACATCCTCAACCATACACCATCGGTTGGCTCAGCTAGGGATGGGACATCTACATCATCCAACAATGTCTCCTACACTACGACATCAAACCCTTGAAAGACAAGGTATTGTGTGATGTTTATCCACTTGAATTTTGTGATGTTTTTCTAGGACAAACATAAGTGTGGAAGCACCATGTTGTTTATGAATATAGGCACCATAGTGTCATTATTACATTGGAATATCAACTCTACAGATTACTGGAGGTAGTCCCAAACATTGCGGTGTTTTTTATCTTTGCGAAGTAGTGCAAAAAGGTGGTTTATGAGACCAAGATATTTTTCCTCTCTATGGTTCAATCATAAGGTGAATATAAGCTCATTGAATTGCCAAAAACATTTCATTGGGCCTCTCTTCCCAACAAGAATAGGTGGATGAAATAGTTGAAGAGTACAAAGACATATTCACCTCGCCTACTAGGGTGCCTGTGTACTATCAGGTAAATCCCTCAATTGATATGACACATGATTCTTCTCTTCCTAATGACTCTGCATACATGATTTTTTTTATGGAGAATGAAGAAATAAAATGCCAGATCTAAGAGATAATTCTGAAGGGACACATGAGACTAATCTCCTCACCTTGCTGGAGCCCAATTTTTCTAGTGTAGAATAAGGACAGGACATGGTGACTTTGTATTGATTACAGAGCCTCGAACAAGATCAAAATCAAGAATTGGTACCCAATTCCTCATATTGATGATATTATCAATCAAATCAAGCGAGATAAATTTTTCAGTAATATTGATATGAAGTCAGGTTACCAGTAGGTGTCGAATGAGAAACCTGATGTGTGGAAGACAACCTTCAAGGCCAAACAAGGATTTTTTTAGTGGTTGGTCATGCCATTCGGCTTGAATAATGCCCTAGCCACATTCATACAGATGATGGATGATATATTATGACCATTCACAAACTCCTTTGTGTTTTTATATTTGGATGACATCGTCATATTCAACAAAACTTGGGAGGAACATTTGGTGCATATTCAACAAGTATTGTGCACCCTGCGACAACACAATATATATGCAAATTTGGAGAAGTGTACTTTTGACATGATGAGAATCCAATATTTTGGATACATCATGGATGAGGAGGGTGTACATGTGGGTCCAACCAAGATCCAACTGATCTGTGATTGGCCAACCCCCCCAAAAATGACTGAGCTCCATAGCTTCTTGGGCCTTGCCAACTTCTACCAGTGGCTTGTGTTGGGGTTCTCTCATATCGCTTCAAACCTAAGCCAGGTGACGAAGGGTGGAATGATGGAAAACTTTGTGTGGTTTTCACCCCAAAAGAAATCATTTGAGGATCTGAAATCCCACATCTATTAAACACCAGTTCTCATTATGCCAGACCTGCAATGACCATTTGAGATTTAGACAAATGCTTCATATTATTTTATCAGTGAAATCCTCACTCAACATGGACATCTAGTAGCCTATAAATGTTAAGAACCAAATATCAATATAGCATAGAAAAACCTCAGAATAAGTACTCAAAGCCTTGAAAAATAGATAATTTCAGATAATAAGCCTCTTTGATGGGGCAACCTCCTTTTAACCCACATAAATGTTCAAGTACAAGATGACTCCAAGTGAAAATTTCTCCTTGGTATATATAGAAGACTAAGAGGTATAATTACAACTAATGGAATAAAGCTGACATAAATAAAATAACATTAGTAATGTAATATGCCCCAATTAAGGGATAATGAGACAATATTAAGGCTTAACATACCCCTCCCCTTGAGGCAAGTGTTGTTCGCAACGCTTGAGTAACTCTGGATGCTTTTGTATAAAAGACTCATCTTCCCAAGTGGAATCTTCAGCTGGTAGTTTCCTCCATTTAATGAGATACTCTGAAATGGATCTATTCCTTAGCTAGTGAATTCTTATGTCAGTGATGGCTTCAGTCTCTAACCCGTTCTTCTGAAACATTGTAGAAAATAAGTTATAGCGAAAATGCCAAGTTGTCTCAGATGTAGCAGTGAAATCCCAAGACCTTGAGCTCTGATACCATATGTTAAGAACCAAATATCAATATAGCATAGAAAAACCTCAGAATAAGTACTCAACACCTTGAAAAAGAGATAATTTCAGATAATAAGCCTCTTCGAGAGGGCAACCTCATTTTACCCCACATAAATGTTCAAGTACATGATGACTCCAAATGAAAATGTCTCCTTGGTATATATAGGAGACTAGGAGGTATAATTACAACTAATGGAATAAAGCTGACATAAATAAAATAACATTACTAATGTAATATGCCCCAATTAAGGGGTAATGAGCCAATATTAGGGCTTAACAATAAAAGTGAAAATATATCTTATGTTGTTTGAAGATACCCCACCTATGAAAAAGAGATTTACTCCATTTTGTAGGAATGTCGATAATGGAAGCATTACATTCCAGGGAAGGAAACTATAATCCACACTGATCACATGCCTCTGCAATTTATGTAGACACAAGAAAGTTACAAAATGATCACCATAAAAATTGGTCCATGTACCTACAACCATTCCACTTGAATATAATGTATACTAAGAGTAGCACCAACCATGTCACATATTTCCTCAGTCGAGACCCGGTGGCAACACTAACCATAGTTGTTAACTCACATGGACATGATACATCTGGATGGACACAATTATACAATAATGAATTTGACTTTGTTACTTCCTATAAAACATTGAGCATGGAAAAAATAGTTCCTAACTTTCATATCTAGGATGGATTATTATTCCATATGATCCATGTCTGTGTTCATTCAAGTGCACGTGCAAAGATAATCTGGGAAGCTCATTACAACTAGGTAGTGGGACATTTTTGTGTAGAAAAGATAGTGGCAGTTCTACAAAAAACAATTATTGGCCAAATATTTGACAAGATATTCACAAGTACATCATATCATTCACCTCCTGCATCATTTATAAGCCCTCCATCAAGAAACAAGGGTTGTATCCCCCTCTTCCTACTCCATATAGGCCTTGGAAGTCCATCTCCATGGACTACATGTCCGGTGTTCCTTCATCCAAGCATGGGAATGACTGTGTCTTTGTGGTCGTTGATAAATTCTCTAAGATGGAAATTTTGGGACCCTAAAAGAAGAGAATCATAGCTGAGGCCACCGCCAATCTTTTCTTGTTGATTAATCAAGTTGGTTGTCATTGATGTCAACCCTTGCAGATAGTCCAATAGCAAATTCCGGTAGCACAAATGTTTGGGTAATGGACCCAAGTTTGTTTGATGGATAATGGTATGCGTTTTGATATATTTTGAGGCAAGACTATTCTATATGGATAGTACATGTCATGCCATTTTAGGTGGTATGTGGAACGTCACATAACTTCTCACGGTTAGAGAGTTATAGCCATGTGAAGTTGGAGAACCCTCATGAGTCATCTAGAAGCCCCAAAAGGTCAAAGTAGTCAAAGTGGTTGCAAATAAGAAATTATTTAAATAATAAAGTTAAGTGATGAGTGTAATATAATTCAAAGTGGATGAAAAATAAATTATTTAAATAATAAAGTTAATGGAGAAATTACTAATTGTGGAAAGTGGTTAAGTTAAGTGGACAAGTGGTTAGAAGTGGGTTAGCCGTAAAATAAGGAAAGTGGGTTAAGATGATTAGAAGTTAAAATTATTTAAATAATAAAGTTAATGGATAACTTACTAATTGTAGAAAGTGGTTATGTTAAGTGGACAATTGGCTAGAAGTGGGTTAGCATTAAAATAAGGAAAGTGGGTTAAGATGATTAGAAGGTAACCCCTTGAGGAAGCTACATAAAAGTATAAATAAGAGGAAAGAGTATCTCATTTTAATCACACTTGAGTATATTGAATATATACAAGTGAATAAGGCAACCAAAGTATATCTAAGGATAATTTCAGAGGGAAGGTGAAGTAAAGAAGTCTGAAATTCAAGGGAGGATAAATTCTTTTGATGATGCTTTATAAGTTATGTTATTTACAGGTCATCTCACCATTTTCGCAATAAGTCTTTTGTTAGAAATATTCAGATCGTGAAATCTAGAGGATGTTGAGGAAACATATCCAAGTAGGTGTGATAAATTTTTTTTCTTGTGGGTCATTGTATTTTCGGAGTTACACTCCGTGCAAAATAGGGTTTGTGGCTAGTCCTGAAACTAGTCTAAAACAGTTGTTTCAGGTAATAACGTCATAACTTCTTCATAACATATCCAAATTTAGTAAGACTAAATGTATTGGTTAGTGTTATCACTGAGAGTCACCCTCTGAATGCAAGAGGATAAGCTGAGTACCCATCAAAAAAAAGGGTAAAATGGATTAAAATGGTTTGAGTGGGTGGCTCAGCGAGACTGCAAGGAGAGGAGAAGAGAACAAGTATCATTACAGATGAGTGATGGACCATTGGGCATGGAGTCATAAGTATTGTGAATAAGGAAGAAATTTAAACCACCTTTGAGACAAAGGATTTATGTGGTGATGAGAAGCGAGAAGACAAAAAATGTCTGAGTCATGAACCATGAAAAATGGGCAAGATAACAACAAATCCTCTACCGCCTCAGAAATCCATAGATCAGAGAGATGCTACATCCAGACAAGAAGAAAACATAAAATGTCTATTGAACCATGAAATATGGGAAAGATAGCAATAGATCCTTCATCCCCTCAGGGATCCATAAATCAAAGATATTACATTCAAACAATAAGGAAAATAGAACGGTCTGAGTGATGAACAATGAACACGGGAGACATAACAACATATCCTCCACCCCCTCAAGAATGCATGAATCAAAATTTCTACATTCAGACAATAAGGAAAAAAATAAATATATGATGAACCATAAAATATGGGCATTATAGCAACATATCCTCCATCACCTCAGGGATCCATAAATCGAAGAGATTACATTCAGACCAGAAGGAAAATAGAAACAATGTATAAACTAAGAAGATGGTCTGATAAAAACGATTCAAAGGAATATTCAATAACATATATTTACAATCCAAGCCCTCATGCATACAAAGTGAAACATTACAGAGCCCTGCTCCTTGAAAATCTCTCGGCTCTCCAACATTTTTAAAAACACCCTACCCCTTTTACAAAATCTAAACTGATTTATTTATAATCAGATCAGTCCACAACTGTCAGGAGTGTGACCTGGCCATCTCATTCAAAGATTTTTTTTGCGCATCCTTCTGTCAGACTATGTGTGTATCCTTTTGTCAGAAGTGAGGTCAGACCAGCATGGGCCTACAGGAAAAACCGTCCCTCGTGGTACCTCAGGCTGACAGTTTTGTCTCATTGGCCAGAGATTTCCCACATTCTACTTATGGATTAAGCCGAGGCTTCAACAAACAGTCCTTTTTCATTAAATGAATCCTCCTCAGGATCAGAGCATTTCTTAACACCTAGGGGGAGTCTATGAGATTCTCTCAAATTTGTCCTTATATAAGAAAGTGATTGCGGGGCCATCATAAGAAGTTTTTATGCACACCACTTTTGAGCCTGCAATTCACCACCTTCTGCCACGTAGCTCTTTTTCTATACCATGGTTTCTATTGCAGGAATGATCAAGGATTTTAATGCTTGAGCAAGTTGCATCCCTGCAATGAAGCATGGACATTAATCTAGTCACATTCCGCACACTAGGAAGCCCTGCCAATTTAGCACCCTCGCTAAAGTTAATTCGCCTACCAACTTTAGGATCATTCTAACTGTGCTTGGAGATGGCGCTAATTTTGGCACTGAACAAGAAAAATTCCTTGAGAATGATCTGACATGGTGGCATGACATTAGTATGCTGACGTGTAATGAAAAGAGAGGTGACATGAGTCGGTGCCAAATGGATGCCAGGTGTCTTGACTGATGAGAGCACCACCTGCATGGACCAATGACTGCCACATATTTTGGCACTTCAGAAATTGGGCATGGTCTACATGTAGAGATAGAGCTCCGAAGTGAATGACGACCTTCGATCTGAGGAGGAAACGCAATAGGGATCTATGGAATTTGGGAAAAACTACTTTAGAGGAAAAAAAGAGTGGGGAAGATGAAACTCCCGAAGTATGAATTCCTGAAGTGAATATTGATCATCCACTCCAAAGGACGTGTGGCACTTGATCTGCAACTTTGGGGGAAATTAATCCGGAGGAAATAGGGAGGGGAAGTCCTGAAACTCTCGAAGCTTGAACTCTCGAAGTAAATCATGATTGTTCGACAGAGAAGGACTTGTGGCGCTTGATCTGCGACTTTGAGAAAAAGCACATCGAAGGAAAATAAGAAAGGAAGCCTCGAACTGCCAAAACCTGAACTCCCGAACTAAATAATGATTGTCCGTTGGAGAAGGATGCATGGCACTTGATCTCTAATTTCGGGAAAAATCACTTCGGAGGAAATCGAGAGGGGAGAAGCCAAAACTCCCAAATCCTAAACTTCCAAAGTAAATCATGACCATCCAATGGAGAAGGAGGCATGGTGCTTGATATTACTTCGGGCAAAGGCCACTCCGAGGCTTCTTCTTGGTCTCTAAACTTCACAAAAATTTTAAATTATGAATGCACAAGAGCCACTAATCTGAACAGTATATGGGATATCTGATGTTGAAACATGAACCTGTCTACTTGCTTGCGTTTCAATCCTGAAATGGAATTCTTTTAAATGTTGCACTTGGACGCTTCTTGTGCAAACCAAGGACTTGGATGACCTGATGCCCTTAAGAACTATATGTGATAACATTTGGCTGCACAGGGGATGGCATGCCCCTTGTGAGCTTCCAAGAACAAGCAGTTCCAGTTCCTTAGCTGTTGGGTTGTGGGGTAGAGCTCAAAAATATTTTTCTAAGGAAAATAGGCCGATGTGTACACTACTTAACTCACAAAAATAAAGGAAACACACATGCTCTAAAAGGAGCTTATTTATGTACAATACTATACTAACTAACTTATTTAAGCATGGATTCTTAAGTATCATGAATAAGGAATGAATTTAAAACACCTATCAGACAAAGGATTTATGTGGTGATGAGAAGTGAGAAGACATAAAATATTTGAGTGGTGAACCATAAAAAATGGGCAAGATAATAGCAGATTCGCTACCGCCTCAAGAATCCATAGATTAGAGAGATGCTACATCTATACAAGAATAAAAAAAAAATGTTTGTTGAACCATGAAAAATGGGAAAGATAGCAACAGATCCTCCATCACCTCAGGGATCCATAAATCATAGAGAGTACATTCAGAAAAGAAGGAAAACAAAATGGTCTAAGTGATGAACGATGATCATGGGAAATATAATGACAGATCCTCCACCACCTCAGGAATCCATGAATCATAGCTACTACATTCAGACAATAAGGAAAATAGGAAATATCTGATGAACCATGAAATATGGGCATGATAGCAACATATCCTCCATTGCCTCGGGGATCCATAAATCAGAGAGATTACATCCAGACCAAAAGGAAAATAGAAACAACATATAAACTAAGAATAAAGTCTGATAAAAATGATTCAAAGAAATATTCAATAAGATGTGTTTACAATCCAAGCCCTCAGGCATAAAAAATGGAAAATTACAGATCCCTGCTCCTCAAAACTGTCTTGACTCTCCAACCTTTTTAGAAACACCCCCCCCCTTTAGAAAATATAAACTGATCTCCATCCGATGGAGAAGGATGTGTGGCACTTGATCTGTTACTTCAGGAAAAGGACACTACGAGGCTTTTGCTTGGTCGCTAAACCTTACACAAATTTTAAATTTTGAATGCATGAAAGCCACTAATCTGAACAGTATACAGGATCTCCGTCACTGAAACATGAACCTGTCTACTTTCTTTATTTTCAAGACTGAAATGGACTGCTTTTAAATGCTTCACTTGGACACTTCATGTTCAGACCAAGGACTTGGACGACCTACTTCCCTTAACAACTATATGTGATAAAAGTTAGAGTACAATATTTAGTATTCGATGTACCATTTTAAGATCCATACAACAAATATTTTTTGTGGGGTACGCTCTACAATTCTCTCTCTAGAATAAGCCAAAATTCAACAAGGTATGTCATTTTTGCTATAACTCCTTTTCTGAGAGGGTCCAAGTAGTGAAACCTAGAGGAATTGCATAAAAGACATTGAAGAACATTTTGTACTATTTTCAGATCTTTATTCATTATAGCTACACAGTTTGAT
The DNA here is from genome assembly GCA_009831015.1 of Picea engelmannii. NCBI lineage: Eukaryota > Viridiplantae > Streptophyta > Pinopsida > Pinales > Pinaceae > Picea > Picea engelmannii. Next base: position 345,869 of record ML780067.1, read on the forward strand.
TATTTCAAGTTAGGGTTGTTGACTAATCCAAAATTAGTCATGTGAGACTAAAGTAAAGTTAGATGAAAATGTTAGTCTCTTATTGTTAAAGTTAAGGAAGGTTTGCAGGTATGTGATCATATAGACTAGGTCTATTACAAAGTTACAAATCAGATTTGGGTGATGAAATTGATGAGGGATTTTGGTTGAGGTACATGTTGGGTACATGGTTGAGACATGTAGTTGATGAGTTGGCACATACATGAGGTGTATAGTTGATGATGTTGGTATATCTTGATGAGTCATAGTTTATGTGTATTTGATGCATTATTGGTAAATATTTGGTGCATGGTTGATGCACTCATTGATGGTAGAAGTTGAGGTATAGGTTGGTGCATGGTTGATGCAGCTGTTTATGGTATAGGTTGATTATAGGTTGTTTGGTACAGGTTGTTTGGTGTAGGTTGATTTATACAGGTTTACAACAGTATATCTCACAGTGATTGTGTTACAGTGGTTCCATCATTCTACTTATATTTTAGGTTGGTTGGACCAGGCAAGGACATGTAGTTGTAGCCACCTTCCAGTTGTAGCCGAAGAACATATGGGGTTGTAGCCTCCTTCTAGTTGTAGCCAGAGAATTGGGGAGTTGGAGCTTCCCTTAGGTTGTAGCCTGAGAAACTAGGGGGTTGGAGCCTCCTTCCAGTTGCAGCTGGAAAACAAAGGAAGTCGGTTCTTCCAATGAATGTAATTCTTAAATACATATAAGAATAAACATTCCATGGTTTTATCCCACTTTGGATTTCCACGTAAAAACACTGGTAAAATGTGTATGTGTATGATTTCTCATTTGTTCATTGTTTATTTACTCTGCAACTATTTGATGATAATTATACATTGATATAACACTTGAATTTTATGGTTAAAAAGGATATTATTTCTCTATTACTGATTCACCCCTACTCTCATTAATCCAACAATTGGTATTAGAGAAGGTTCCTTCAGAAATCAGTTTAACCACTGAAAGGTAGATCATGGAGGGAAAAAACATGTATAAAAATAGAATAACACATTTTGATGGACAAAAGCATGCATTATGGAGCAAAAGGATGAAAACATATATGCATGCACAAGGATTTGAAATTTCGAAATCAGTAGTAGGTGGAGACAAAGAACCAGTAGTTCCGCCAACAAGTGAAAAAGCAATGAAACTCAATCAAAATAATTCCAAAGCCACAAATTCACTTTTGAATGGTCTTGGTGAATCGATATATACCATATTTGTACATTTTAAATCCACTAAAGAGATTTGGGACAAACTTCAAAATATTTATGAAGGAGATTCAAAATTCAAAGAAGCAAAGATTCAAACTTACAGAGGTCAATTTGAACAACTAAAGATGAAGGAAGATGAGAATATTGCAGCTTACTTCTTACGAGTTCATGAAATAATGAATGGAATCATAGGATTGGAGAAGAAATTGAATAATATGTAATTTTTCAAAAGGTACTAATATCTCTTCCTATGATATTTGATCCTAAGATATCAACACCAGAAGAAAGAGCAGATCTAGACTCAATAAGCATGGATGAACTACATGGAATATCCACAGCATATGAAATGAGAACTGAACAGGAAAATCCATATATAAAAGAAGAAACTTTCAAAGAATCCAAAAGGTCAAAGAAAAAGGGAAAGAAAAAGGAACATAACAATAGTAGATGATGAAGAAGAAGTGGCCAACTTTGTTAGAAGATTGAACAAGGGAACCAATGAAAGATATAAAGGTAAGCTTCCATTGATTTGTTTTGATTGTGATGGTATTGGTCATTTTGATAACAAATGTTCTCTTAAGAAAAATAATAGGAATGATGAAGATTACTCAAATAGAAAACAAACATATAAAGGAAGAAGAACCAAAAATAAAACTTTCAAGAAAAACTTATGCACCAAAGAAGACATCTCCTCATCAGATGAAGATGAAGTCAGTGAGAGTGATACAAAAAAATTTCTATTCATAGAAATAGAAGACTCTGATAAAGAATAGACCGAACAAGAATATGAAGAGGCATAAGTTGACTACCGAGAAGAATTTTTGAGTGTCATAGAAGTTATAAGAAGAGAAAACAAGAAAAACAAGAAGCTATAAGAAGAACTAGAAAATAAAGAAGACACTAAAAAACTAGAGCAAATGATCATGAAATTGAAGGTTCAAACAAAAGAAGATAAAATAATTGAAGAATCACTCGAAGAACAATTAGAAGAAAGAAACAAGATCATTGGAAAATTGGAAGCATAGATTGTCACATTGAGAAAGGATCTTCAAAATAAAAATATGTAGAACAACCCAAAAGTTATGGATGACATTATCAAGAATCAAAAGCATTATCATGACAAGTCCGGAATTGGATACAATTAGACAGAAAAGGGATCAAGCTCCAAAGAAAAAAACAAGAAACATACCCAAAAATCTATGCAAAAACAATCAAAGGGGATAGGAAGATCTACAAGGAAGATTACAGAGACACTCATCCACTAAGAAGATTCAAACTTTAGAATCAACAACCAACATAAACAAATAGGACTCAGGAAGAAGAAGGATTCATAAGGGTAACTCCTTTCAGAAGAGCTTCAACTCCCAGGTATCAAAATATATTTTTTGGTTTATGTTATGCATGCAATAATTTTGGACATAAAGCTGTAAAATGAAGAGCTAATAGAAGGAACATAAACAAATTTGAAATCCATACACAAAATGGCTATCCAATAAAGCCTATTGAAACACAGAGAAGAAGCTACAACAAGTTTGAATCATTGAGCACTAAAGTGGAATGCTACAATTGCAAAAAATTTGGACACATGACCAAAGATTGTAGAATGACAACCCCTCCTAGAGAACCACAACAGAAAAACAACAATCACAGACATGAACCTCAGAAGAGAACATGGATAAGAAATTAGAATCAATATAACAATGAAGAATGCACACTCTCTCTACAAGCTAAGAAAAAGAAACATGGTTGGTATGTTGACAGCGGTTGTTCAAAACACATGACAGGTGATAAAGACAAGTTTCTTACATTAAGAAAGGAAAGAGATGGATCAGTCTCCTTTGGAAATGATGATTCAGCTAAAATCATTGGAAAAGGCACAGTCCGAATTGGAAACAAGAATACCAAGGAAGAAAATGTTCTACTAGTAGAGGATATGAAACATAATAGTCGAAGTGTGATTAAAATGTGTGATCAAGGTCATAAAATTACTTTCGATTCACAAAAGTGCGATATAAGAAAAGAAGGTTTAGGGAAATTGATTGAAACATCTTCAAGAACTTCAAGCAACGTATATGTATTAAGTGGAATTGGAAATGAAAAGTGTTGTCTAGGAAAGGAAGATGAATATTGGCTATGGAATAGAAGAATTGGTCACATACACTTTGATAACCTTGTCAAAGTCATAAAAAAGGAAGCAGTTAGATAAATTCCCCAGATCACGAAACCAACCAACCCTTTATGCAAGCATTGTCAATAAGGAAAGAAAACAAAGACCATTTTCAAATCAAAGGAATATTCAAGGACAATACCAATGGAAATTGTGCATACTAATCTAGTTGGACCAACTATAACAAAGGGTTTAAAAGGTGATAAATACTTTGTTGGACATATTGTCATTGATTTGTTGTCATTGATGTCAACGGTCGATGTCATTATGATGTGATGATAAGTTGTTATGATGAATTGTCATTGTTGAGTTATCATATATGAAATTGTCATTGATGTCAATAGTGCACAGTTAGCAGAGAATGCCAAACAATATGTAGAGATCAAGCTCAAAAGGAAAAGCGCATTGCAGAAATGTTGTTGGGATCGAAATTCCCACAAGAAAACTCCAAAGGATTCAAGAAAGAATCTTGCTCATTGATATAGTTTTAAGGAGTACTCACGTAGAAAGACATAAAGTGAGGTGCATAGAAATCCACTCTAAATATCAGGAGAAATATCGATCAAAAGAAAGATCGTTAGATCGAGGTGAATTTAGAGTTTTGAAGAATTATATCTGGATCGTCAGATCTGGAAGTTATAAGAGAAGGACCATTGGAGGATTGGTCAATGATCAACTCAAGTTGTGAGCAACAGATATGCAAGTGCCATATCAAGAGCAGGGATTGATTGCAAAGCATGAAGGGAGAATTAAACAACGCGTTAATTGCAATCCTGTAATTAGCTTAGACCATCGATCGTCACCTTCCAAATAGATCTATGATTGGCATCCGTTCTACTACCAACAAAAAATTTCCATTGCAGAGCTCGATGATAGTTTTAAACGTCATGCTAGTTGGGACCCTGCAATCATCCCTGATTGTTGATCTACTCTGGGACGATTCTCGACTGTTGGATCAAGTTGAGTGGAAGGATAGGATAATTAAGGAAAAAGGGATAAGATCCTGAATATCCAAATTCCTAATAGTCGTTGGATTGAGTTATTCTTTTTCGGGTTAAAGAAGGACCATCAGATCTGAAGCAGAACCTTCAGAATGTTTCTCATCCATTAGATGAAAATTTTATCTAGATTTAAGTATTAGTCGTTGATATGGATTAGAAAATGGGAACTGTTAGATCAATAGTGGTCAACTTTGGCACTGACCACTTTAGCATAAAAGGGTTGAGAATAAGTAATATTAACTGAAGGCCAAAGTCCCGAAGTGGACATGAATTGTTTGATCTGAGGAACACTTCGGATAAAATACCGAATGTTGGATCGAGTAAAGTGGAAGGACAATGTAAGACACAAATGTTCCTAAGAGGACATGAGTCATCCAATATGAGAAATATTTTGGGAGTCATATTGACCATCTGATCTATAAAGTGGAAGAATAGGATAAGAAAAGACGAAGGCTAGAGCCCCGAAGTAAATGAGGACCATCGGATCTCAAAAATACATGATGGTCGTTAGATCAAAATAGTGGTAAAATTCAACGGTGACCACTTGAGAGAAAAAGGATTAAGAACATATGAGTTCACTCGAAGGACGAAGTTTCGAAGTCACTCTCAGTTGTCGATTTGAGATACATTTTGGGAGTTAGGAAAACTGTTAGATCCAGGAGAAGAACATGTGCCACATGGGGAGATCCATGTCAACAAGAACATGTGGCACAATTAGATGATGAAAAATTTCAAAGTGTAGTTGGAATTTCATGTATGCGTAAGTCACAAATCTAAGTGACATGTGGCAGACACTTAGTCAGTGCCACGTCAACAAGTGATGTCAGCAAGTTATGTCACTCCGAGAGTTTTTCACTTCTGGATTTTCACCACCAGCAAATACCCAAAGTCCCGAAGTTCTGAAATGAATGAGAACCGTTCATCATGTGAATAAAATTCAATCATCCGATCTACTTCGGAAAAATGAGCTTTGGAAGATTGAAGAAATGTGAAGGAGAAATCACCCGAAGTGTCGAAGGCCAAATTCAATGTTAACCGTTGATCTACTTGGGGATCTTTCCCAACCAATGATCAAGTATAGTGGAAGGATAATATAAGTGGAGGTGTTAACCAACAACAAGTGGTCACCACCTCTTTATGACTCATTCGGTAAGTAATCACTTTGGAGGAATTGTTACTCCAGAATTCAAGAGCCACGAATAGCCGAAGTTCCAAAGTAAATGAGAACCATCCATCTCATCATGACATTAAAATGTGACCGTCAATCTTGAAAAGTGATCAATAAATTCTTTAGCTTAGCACCTGATCACCACCTGCGGTCGTATGGAATAAAGAAATAAAGGAAAAAAGAAGAGGAAATGCTCAAATCAATAAGCCCGTGGTTTTATGCATATGGTCATATGTAAATGGTTTGAAGGAAGGGCCTCATAAATATTTAATTTGACAAAGAGTTAACACTATAATAATACAAAGAATTGGTAAAAGATCAAAATATGATATGCTTGTGAAATGACAACATAATAGAAGCATGAGTACAATATAATGAGTAGATCCATGTCTGTGATCAACTCATGAAGACAAAAGAACCGACACACAGTCATGATTAAAAGAGAGTTAATTAATGAGCATTATGAATAAAGGATAAAAGGAAAAATTATATTAATTAAAGATTAATATTATCATTTAAATGAAAAGGTACAATGGTTCAAATATCAAAAGACACAATGATTCAAATCCACACTAGTTGGAATACTATATAAACAAGAAAGAATGGTGAGAAAAGATGTTGTTGAATTTGTTGAAGTATATATATTTATATATAATGGATTGAATGAAGATTCATTCTATCATGTTGGTGCATGTTTACAAGTTGGGTCTTGTATGAGGATTGGATTCCTCACATCTCAGTTGGATCTGACATCAACAAGCTAGGGCTTATTATGAGGGTTGGATTCCTCATTTCTCAGTTGGATCTGAGAACTACAAGTTGGGTCTTGTAACAGAGAGATGGGTCTCTCATAATTGTTTGAAGATGAAATTCAAAGATTGATCTTATGTATTCATTCAAGTTAAATAAATAAATAAAGTATTTATTATTATATATATATTGATTGAGAAAATGAAATAAATATTTTTTATTAAGTTAATTTGTGAAAAGTGGAAAATTGTCCAAAGTTTTGTGACATTGATTCACCCCCCCCCTCTCAGTGTCAAGTATCCTTTTCAACATAATTTATGTTATTAGTTTATGATTATACAAGAATGATTGTATTTTTCTTTCTCAGGAATAAGTCAAAAGCTTTTGAAAACTTCAAGTTCTACAAGGAAATGGTTGAAAATGAAATGGATTCAAAAATAAAATGTTTGAGATCTGATAATGGAGGAGAGTTCACTTCAAAGGAATTTATAGACTATTGTATCAGACATGGAATAAAAATACAATTATCCATTGTTAGGACACCTCAACATAATGGAGTTGTTGAAAGAAAGAATATGACAATACAGGAAATGGCTTGAACGATGCTAATGGATTCCAAATTGACAAATATTTTTTGGACACACGCAGTGCATACAAGAATTCACATTCAAAACAAAGTAATGCTTAGAAAGAACACTGACAAAAATCCCCATGAGCTATGGAAAGGAAGACCAGCAAATGTGAAGCACTTTAGAGTATTTGGAATAAAATGCTACATCAAAAGAGAATATTGAAGAATGGGAAGTTTTGACTCTCGTGTGGACAAATGAGTACTTGTTGGTTACTCAAGTACAAGGAAAGCATACAAGTGTTACAATCTGAGGTTGAACAAAGTTTGGAAAGAATCAATGTAACAATTGATGAAACAAGTGGATGAGAATTAAAGGAAGAAGAAAATGAATCAATGGAACAACTTTATGAACAAGAAGAAGAATATGAAGAAGAAGTAGAAGGGGAAGATGAAGAGGATCAGACATAAGTAGAAGAGAAAGTTAAAAAAGTTCCTCCAAAGACACCTAGCAAACGATTACAAAAGAATCATCCTTCAGATCAGATTATCAGAAACAAAGATGCATGAGTTGAGACTAGAAGAAGAATTCATTCACCAAAACAAATGAACCTAGAACTCTTATCTACGATTGAACCAAAATTTTTTGAAGAGGCTAGAAAGGATGAATTATGGAATAAGGCCATGGATGAATAATTGGATCAAATAGAGAAGAATGACACTTGGGAATTGGTTCCAAGACCAAAGAATAAGAATGTGATTGGTAGAAAGTGGTTTTTCAGAAATAAATTGAATGAATATGGACAGTTTAAAAGGAACAAATCTAGATTTTTATGTTAAGGATACACACAGATTGAAGGAATCGACTTTGAAGAGACATTTTCCGCAATTACCAGAATGGAAGCAATTCGGTTGATTTTAGCTTATCCATTCTCCAAGAATATTAAAGTGTATCAGATGGATGTGAAATCAACTTTTATGAATGTGGAACTTGAAGAAGAAGTATGCATTGAACAATCGTAAGGACTTTAGTTGTTAGAGAACACATATTATGTGTGTAAATTGAAGAAGGCCTTGTATGGTCTAAAACAAGCTCCTAGAGCATGGTACTCTAGATTGGATAAATATCTACAACAAATAGAATTCAGAAAAGGAAGTGCAGAAAACAACCTCTACATCAAGGTAACTCAAGATATTATTTTATTAATTGAAGTTTATGTTGATGGTATTATTTTTGGAATTACCTATGATAGGTTAAGCCATAAATTTTCAAAGGATATGCAAAATGAATTTGAAATGCCATTACTTGGATAACTATACTTCTTTCTGGAAATTCATATATGTCAAAGAAACCAAGGAATTTTTATTTCTCAAACTAAGTATATCAGAGAAATGATAAAGAAGTTAGGAATGGAATATTTCAAACTAGTTACCACTCCTATGCAAACCAATTGCAAGTGTTGTAGTTAAATCCCCTTGCGGACAAGTGAATATCCTCTTGGATTCTAGACCCTTATACCAAGACATAAAACATACAAATGAAAACTAACATCCCTATGAATTCAATTACCTAATAAAAAAAAGAAAGATAAGGAATAAAATGTGATGCACCTTATTCCGTAGTTTGTCCTCGCTGCCTTTGATCTAAGCTTGATCTCCAAACTCTTCAACACCACTCGATAGAATTTGCAATGCAATGGAAAAAAAAATACAAATAACCTAGATACTCTACTCTACAATATTAGACTAATCAAATTCATTTATGAGTATTGGCAATCATATGCAACAATACACAATCTTCAAGGGAATAAGCCAAGTAATATTAACGAGAACTTTAAAGAGATACTTACAAACTATAGATGGAGTTGCAACATCCTCCCCAAGTCCTCCTCATCCATCCCTTGCACAATGCTCCCAAGAACATAACCAAAATATTTATTTGAAGATCATAAGTTTGATACCTCAAATCTCCTCCATTCCCCTCTCTCCATGGAAATCCCTCATTATATAAGATTTTGAGGCTTAACCACCATGGAGAGGATCACTCATCAGATCTACTAAAATGGGATCTCTAAGATATTTAGGGATAAAATATCTATTAATTACTTTAGGGAGGAAATATCTCTCAAGGATTTTAAGGAGGAAATATTTCAATCATCCATGAGATCCTCAACCTCCTCTAAAAATAAGGAACCAAATGTGAGGTGGATTCTCACACTAAATTAATTTCCTTTTCATGAATATTAGTAATAATTCATGTGCACATAGTATTTGTACCTTCATATAATATATTTCTCCTCCACATTGACCAGGGATTGTGACATATGTTATTTGATGGTGTCGAGGTGTATGCGACACTTAGCAAGGTTCACATAACATTTTTACGACACTTGCGACACTTAGGGAAAGGTACCTAGGTGTGAAAATTTGATGTGTAAGAACAAGTTGAGAAATGATGATGATTGAAAGTCTATAGATAAGAGGTAATATAGGTTGATGATGTTGGATCATGTTTTCATTGATGCCAATGGTTTGATTGATTGATTTCATTGATTGATGTCAAGAGATCGATTGATGCCAAAGGATTGATTGATTGATGACTGTTGTAATGTAATATGTATTGTCCTTGATGATAATGAATAGATGAAGATGGATCAATGAGTTGTCATTGATATGATGAAGATGGATCAATGAGTTTTCATTGATACATGATGAAGATAGATCGATGTGGTTTCATTGGTATATGATGCATTGTTGAAAAATGTATAGATGACTCATTATTTTCTTATCATGATTGATAAGGTGCACAAATGGATGAACTCCAAAATGGTCCCCTTATGGTGAAAGCCCTCACGAGAATATGCTTTGCGGATTGAGTTATCCTAGAAGAATGGTTGGATGACCCATGCTATCATTATTGTATTATCATGATTGATAAGGTGCACAAATGGATGAACTCCAAAGTGGTACCTTTATGGTGAAATCCCTCACGAGAAGACGCTTTGCGTATTGAGTTATCCTAGAAGAATGGTTGGAGTACCCATGCTTGTATGTGTAATAATGAGATGAAGATAAAGGAAATTGTTGGTGAAACTATCCTATATGGATAGTGCTTGTCATGCCATTTCCGATGGTATGTGGAATGTCACATAACTCCTCACGGTTTGAGAGTTATGGCCTTACGAAGTTGAAGGACCCTCATATGAAGGCTTGAAGCCCACAAGGTCAAAGAAGTCAAAGTGACCTTAAAAGAAGAAATCATTATTTAAATGATAAAGTAAAGTGACCAAGTCAAGAATATTATTTAAATTATTAAGTGAGGTGACAAAATCAAGAAGGAATATTTAAATAATAAAGTAATGGAGAACTTTCTAATTATGGAAAGTGGTTAACCCTAAAATGAGGAAAATAGGTTAAGTGACCTAAAAGAAGAAATCGTTATTTAAATGATAAAGTAAAGTGACAAAGTCAAGGTGGATTATTTAAATAATATAGAAAAGTGACAAAATCAAGAAACGATAAAGTAAGGTGGCAAAATCAAGAAGGAATATTTAAATGATAAAGTATTGGAGAACTTTCTATTTATGGAAAGTGGTTAACCCTAAAATAAGGAAAATAGGTTAAGTGGCCTAGAAATGGGTTAAGTGACCTAGAGGATGAAAGTATAAATAAGATAGCAATGGTCTCTTGTAGATCATCCTTTTTGTGGATCAATGGAGAGCTTATTGTGAGACTATCATTTGGAGTATTGATGGAGAGCTTCTTGTGAGAGCTTCTTGAGAATTTTTGGTGTGGAACACTTGAGCATATTGAATATCTATAAGTGACTGAGGTAACCAAAGGATATCTAAGCCAAATTTTAGGGGGAAGGTGAAGAAAAGACGGCCAAAATTCAAGGGAGGATAAATTGTTTTCATGATTCTTTCTAATTTTTAGATCGATTCAACAAATATTCCATGTGGGGCACACTCTACAAGGTTGCTCTCTAGAATAATCTAGAATTCAAAAAGGTATGTCAATTTTTTCTATAACTCCTTTTCTGAGAGGTTCCAAGTAGTGAAACCTAGAGGAATTGCATAAAACACTCTGAATAACATTGTGTATTAGTTTTAGATCTTTATTCATTACAGGTACAAAGTTATGATTATTTCAAGTTAGGGTTGTTGACTAATCCAAAACTAGTCATGGTTGAGACAAGCAGTTGATGAGTTGGCGCATACATGAGGTGTATAGTTGATGACGTTGGTACATATTGATGAGTCATTGTTGATGAGTATTTGACACATGATTGGTATATACATGGTACATGGTTGGATGCACTTGTTTATGGTACATGTTGATTACATGTTGTTTGGCATAGGTTGGTGCATGGTTGATGCACTTGTTTATGGTACAGATTGATATCTGTTGAGGATTGTTGCCTCATCTTAGTTGGTGTTGATAATTTAAGTTGATTCTTGCATATAGAGCTGGTTCTCTTGTAGAGTTGTACTCTATTCATTTGTTGCTGAAAAACCCCTGGATTGAAGTCCATAATAAAAATAAAAATTGTATGTACATCTTGTGTTCCTTGTGGAGATGATTTGTTGATGATATATTGCTGATATATGTTGTTGATATATATTCACATCTAACTGATTGTTAATGAAAACAATGAGTAATGAGTAAATGTCGAATGCTAACTAATGAGTTTTGTGTACGAGGCAAGTTTTGGGAAAAAGATCCCCACATTCATTCACCCCCCCTCTAAGTGTGGTAGGTGTGTCCAACAGATGATTGGTAGATTACTATATGTGACAACATCCAAACTAGATGTAATGCAGGAAGTTGGACAAGAGGCATGATTTCAAGCAACACCAAAGGAATCACATGTCTTAACAGTGAAGAGTATTTTCATATATCTCAAAGGAGTAAAAGAGTTTGGATTATAGTATCCAAAAGGAAAGGATCTATCATGTACTGCCTACATAGATGCATATTGGGTAGGTTGCATTGATGACCGATGAAGCACCAGTGGAGCAACATTTTACTTGGGTGAGTGTTTAGTATCTTAGTTAAGAAAGAAACAATGATAAGTATCTTTATCTACAACCGAAGCAGAGTATATTGCAGTTACAGGATGTTGTACACATGTTCTATTGATGAAATAAATTCTAATAGATATACAGGTTGAGTATGATGAGCCCATTCCAATCTATTGTGATAATACAAGTGTCATAAGTATCTCAAAGAACCCGGTGATGCACTCCAAGATGAAGCACATTCGAATCAAGTATCACTTTCTATGGGAACATGTTGCATAGAAGAACATCAGAGTTGAATATGTGGGCACAAAAGAACAAGTGGAAAACATATTTACAAAACCACTTCCAAGAGAATCCTTTAAGTATCTTCATCAGAGACACAGGGTAATTTCTACTCCAAAATGAATGATTTTAAATGCTTATCTTATATGTCTTATATTTACATGAGGAAGCACCATACAGAGGACAATTCAGGTTGGGAGATCAGTTTTAGGAAGATTTCAGTTGGGGGGAGTATCCATAAGGACAATTTAGTTAGGCGGAGCAGCCCTGGATGGAAATATACCTTTTCCATTGATGACAAAGGGGGAGAGATTTATCAGATGCAAGATATAAATGCTTGGAGAGAGAGCACATAGGCATGGTTCCAGGGGGAGCATGAGTGATATCTCTTCAGTATTGCATTAGAGTGTCTCCATCAATCCCAAAGGGGGATATTGTTGAACAATTGTATTGGTTCTCATTGATGTCAACCCTTGAAGAAAGTCTGGTAGAACAAAAGTTTGGGTAATGGACCCAAGTTCATTTGATGGATAATGATATGAGTTTTGATAGATTTGCAAGAAAAAATAGTCTATATGGATAGTACATTTCATGTCATTTCCTATGCTATGTGGAACGTCACATAACACCTCACGGTTAGATATTTATGGCCATGTGAAGTTGGGGAACCCTCATGAATCATCTAGAAACCCCAAAAGGTCAAAGTAGTCAAAGTGGTTGCAAAGAAGAAGTTATTTAAATAATAAAGTGAAGTGATGAGTGTAATATAATTCAAAGTGGATGAAAAATAAATTGTTTAAATAATAAATTTAATAGAGAAATTACTAATTGTGGAAAGTGGTTAAATTAAGTGGACAAGTTGTTAGAAGTGGGTTAGCCCTAAAATAAGGAAAGTGTGTTAATATGATTAGAAGGTAAAATTATGTATTTGGAAAGTGGTTAAGTTAAATGGACAAGTGGTTAGAAGTGGGTTAGCCCTAAAATAAGGAATGTGGGTTAAGATGATTAGAAGGTAACCCCTTGAGGAAGCTACATAAAAGTATAAATAAGAGGCAAGGGTCTGTCATTTTAATCACACCTTCAAGCATATTGAATATCTACAAGTGACTAAGGTAACCAAAGGATATCTAAGGAAAATTTCAGTGGGAAGGTGAAGTAAATAATGTCGAAATTCAAGGGAAGATAAATTCTTTTGATGATTCTTTCTAAGGTATGTTATTTACAGGTCATCTGACCATTTTCACAATAACTTATTTTCTAGAATTATTCAGATCGTGAAATTTGGAGGTCGTTGAGTAAACATATCCAAGTAGGTGTGATAAACATTTCATATTTTGGGTATTTTTATTTTTGGAGTTACACTCCATGGAAAATAGGGTTTGTGGCTAGTACTAAAACTAGTCTTAAACAAGCATTTCGGGTAAAAACGTCATAACTTATGCATAACATATCCAAATTCTGTAAGACCAAATGTATTGGTTAGAGTACAGTATGTATTATTCTGTGTACCATTTTCATATCCATACAAAAAATATTCCATGTGGGTAATTCTCTACAATGTCTCTCTCTTGAATAAGCCAAAATCAAACAAGGTATGCCATTTTTTCTATAACTCCTTTTCTGAGAGGTTCCAAGTAGTGAAACCTGGAGAAATTGCATAAAAGACACTGACGAAAATTGTGTACTATTTTTGTATCTTTATTCATTACAGGTTCATAGTTATGATTATTTCAAGTTAGGGTTGTTGACTAATCCAAGTTTGATGAAAATGGTAGTCTCTTGTTGTTCAAGTTAAGGAAGGTTTGCAAGTATGTGATCGTGTACAACAGTTCTATTACATAGTTACAAATCAAATTTGTATGATGAAATTGATGAGGGATTTTGGTTGAGGTACATGTTAGGTACATGGTTGAGACAAGTAGTTGATGAGTTGGCACATACAAGAGGTGTATAGTTGATGATGTTGGTACATCTTTTTTTGTTTGTTTGTTAATTTGTGCGGAACCTGATGGCTACGCGATTAACCTGTGGCTTGAGAAACCGCGACTCAGGGGCATCTAAGCCGTCAAAATCACCCAGGGATTGCACCCGGCCTGAGCCACACCAACCCTTAACATGGTTGGATTTTTTTTCCCCGTAGGTTTCGAACCGGTGACTTTAACATCACGGAGTGGCTTAACAACACACTCCATCACCAACTGTCCTACACCTCGGGGACTGATGTTGGTACATCTTGACGAGTCATAATTTATATGTATTTTATGGATGATTGGTACATATTTGGTGCATGGTTGATGCACTCGTTGATGGTATAGGTTTAGGTATAGTTTGGTGTATGGTTGATGCATTTGTTTATGATACAGGTTGTTTGGTACAAGTTAGTACAATTTTTTGGTGTATGTTGTTTGGTGTAGGTTGATTGGTACAGGTTTATAACAGTATATCTCACACTTATAGTGTGACAATGGTTCCATCATTCTACTTATATTTCAGGGAAGTTCTACGGGTCAAGAACATGTGGTTTTATCCACCTTCTGGTTGTAGTCAGAGAACATAGGGGGATGTAGCCTCCATCTAGTTGTAGCAAAATAATTGGGGAGTTGGAGCTTCCCTCAGGTTGTAGCCTGAGAAACTAGGGGGTTGGAGCCTCCTTCCAGTTGCATCTTGAAAACAAAGGAAGTTTTTTATTCTAATGAAAGTAATTCTTAAAGACATATAAGAAAAATAATTTTGTGGTTTTCTCCCGCTTTGGGTTTCCATGTAAAAACAATGGTGTATTGTGTGTGTATAATTTCTCGTTTGTTCATTGTTTATTTACTCTAAAAATATTGGATGATAATTCTACATTGATATAACACTGTCATTTTATGGTTACAAAGGATATTATTGCTCTATTATTGATTCACCCCCTCTCTTAGTAATCCAACACTTCTTCACAGATGTTTGGGTTCATTTTGGGAAACTACAAACTATTATCTTTGATCGTGATAGTAGGTTCCTAAGAAAATTTTGGTATAGCCTATGGTCGATGATGGACTCAAAGCTGACCAAATCAACTGCCTTCAAGCCACAGACTGATGGAAAAAAAGAGGTAGTCAACATGATGATTGTCCATATCCTACAAATGTATAATTCCAAACATCCACACACATGGGATGAAAACCTTTCTTATTTTCAACATAGATAAAACATAACTCTCAACATCTCTGTTAGCCACAACCCTTTTCAGGTGTGCTTGGGGTTCCAACCATTGGCCCCCATTGATGTAGCTCTACCCATTGAAGTCATAAAGGAAGAGTCCTCCCATGATCAGATTGAGGTTGATTGGGTAGCCAAATGTTTTGAGCACATCCAACACATCCAAAAACAATTTCATTATATTGTACAAAAATCCAATGCCAATTATAGGCAACACCATGATCAACATTAGGTACCACACAAATTTTAGGTGGAAGGTAAGGTCTGTTTGAATTTACAAAAAGAGCACCTCACAGGATCCCATCAAAAGTTGTGACAACTCCAATATGGTCCTTAAACCATCACCAAGGCTATGGGTGAGATTACTTTGAATTGAGTATTCCTCCTTTACTTGGCTTGCACTTAGTATTTAATGTGGAACTACTCCGACCATATTTTCCACCTCTCCTAGACACTTTGGATGTAGCTTAGCATTTCCCCCCTACATAAATCAATCCTTCCTGCATCGAATAGGTGACAGTTGATCAGATCATGGACATCAATATAAAGTACACTTGGAAATAGACTATCAAACTCTATCGGGTCATCAAAGTAAGGAAGTTTCTTCATTAAGGAAAGTGGCTCACAAGAAGTCAGGTTCAACAGAATTTTCCTCATATGATGTAGGAACTTGATGCAATGGCGGTCGTTTCTTCCTAAGGGGGGAGCAATTATCCAGGTAGACATAGATGGCCACCCACCTATTCCATTGGCTGAAAGACCAATTTCCATTTTGGTAGTTTTTTCCTAGTTTTGGGGTCCTAAACTTTTGGGGTCATTTTGAGGCCCTAAATAGCGTTTTTTGGTCCTGTCACAATCAAACTATAGGATTTAGCCAAATTGCGATGAACACATGTGTATTCCTCGGATAGTTATTTCCAGCGACCTATCGTGCACCTAAAATAAACATCGTATGAAAAAGTTACGACCCTACAAAGTTGGTGTACCAACTTACCCCATCGAGGCCCACATGAATTTTGGCGCTTTGTAATGATCCCAAGTCATTATGCAAGGATCATCACGGTTTTGGTGTCTTTTAATTTTTTTTTCTGAGTGAGGTATTTCGTCAAACACTTTGCTTATCTACTTGTTTAGATGTGTTTATATGTGTGTATGCAGCAAATAACATAAAGAGATAACCATGGAACATACCTCAACCATATGCAATAATATAGACAAGCCAAAACATATCAAATCTTCTTTATTCATAAAATAGAAGAACCTGCTACAATGGAGATGCTGATATGGAATGCTCAACAGATGGCCAAGATGATAGACAAATAGATAACAAGTATGAGCTGCTACAAAATGCTCTAGACAATACAAAATAAGCCTCCAAAGGCTGGATAAGAGATGAAGACCAATGCCAAATGCCAAACCCCTTATCGTTGGAAGATTCCATGCTCTGTTGGATAACTGAAGCTCCTCAACAATTTGACCCTAGTGCCAAAGATGTCCAATCACCTCTAGAAAGATGCCAAACAGTAGATCGGGTGATGGTAAGAACAACCCAGGTGCCCGAATCTCCAAGATCCCTCTCAACCTCTGTAGATCTGAACTCCTCCACTGAATGAAGCACCCCACTAGATGACTGAAGCCCTAGATAATTTGGCCCTGATGAAAGAGGCCTCCAAATGCTATGAAACTCTCCATAGTGATAGATCAGGATGCTGCAATGAGAAACCAAGTGCTCAAATCCTCCAATACCTTCTAGATCCTTAGATCTAGCTACCCTCCAAATAATGGTGTGCCCTCCTCTTGGGAAAACATCCCACTCTCAATACAAATCGATCCTCCACTAAAAGACACCGGAAAACCACCAAGAATGATGCCAAGACACCTGAAAAGGAAACCCAATACCTGGAATTCTTGGAATCCCTTCTCCTCATCTAGGACAAATCCCTCCTCAATGAATGGTGCACCCCCCTTGCTGGAAACCCCCAACTGGTGCACCCTCTCTCTATCTGCACAAGCAACTGATGTGGAATCCTCCAACAACTGAGTAGATCTAGAACTAGAATGGTGTGGGAGAGTATTGAATATCCAAGACCAAGCTTGGGACAAGCTAGGTGGAATATTTCACCACCAAATCATCCTCTAGGGTTTGTTAAGTCAAAAGCCTCAAAACCCCTAATGTTGGGTTCACTAGCTAGAAGCCAGAAATCAAAAGAGAAACATACATGAATCCATGAGAAGAGGCCCTTGCCTTTCCTTTATACTTTTGTCTCACCTTGTCTCTCCAAAGTGACTTTCATTTTATTAATATTTAATTAATTAATTAAATCACTTTAATTAATTAATTAACCTTTTTACCTCTGAAAATCTCCTTTTGTCTCCTTGTGGCTTCCCTGGCCACTGAAAGTCACTTCTAGCCATCCCATCCTGTAGTGTTGCTCCTCGTGATTCCAATGAGCTATTACATTGAGAGGTTCCTCCAAGTAATGAGCCAAACATGATCTTCAGTGATTTTAATTCACTTATAGCTCAAAATAGTCAAAATCATGGAAATCGTCGAAATGGAACGAAACCAAAGCCAACCTATGCGGAATGGCTCATAGTGATGGAATATGATGATAAATTCCAACTGGACCCCACAATGCCTCTCAAATACCCCTGTACTCATTATAACATCCATATGGCTACTCTGGTCATCATAAGTCTCTGCACTGTGATGATGTCCCAAAGTGGGGACATTACAGTCCTCCCTACTAGAAAATTGTTTATTCTCAAGCAATAACCTAATCCACTCAAATACAATACCAGGATCCCATATCCACCTGTGGAATACACAGTAGAACACATCAAAAGACGAACAATAGTACACTCCACCCCCTGGATCCCATATCAGGAAGTGAACTGCAATACTCTGCGAAGTATAGTCCTAGAAGATATCAAACCTGTGAACCTTTTGCACATGACACATGGTCTCATCTCAGAATGAGTCCAAACTCCAAATCTCTACCAAGATCCACATAGCCTCCATCAACTGTACATGATTGATGCCAGAATGAGGTACTGTAAGACCTCCATGAGACACCCTCAAGCACTATGCTCCCCTCAACACTGAAGCTAAATGTAAAGTTAGAGTAACTTTCCCCTGCAATGGTCCACTCTCTCCTTTGTATTAGTGAAATTCCCACACCTGCAATCCCTGGATCCCATGCTAATCTCTGTCAAAGATTACCATGCTGACACTACATGACTCTGAACCTGACTGTCTGTCCCCTGCATACATCCTAAACCCTCCTCTGCTGGGTCCTCCAGCTAAAATACCTATGACCATTGGACCTTTTGTCTAGAAACTGTATCAGTGAAGACACCTCTATAGAAGAAGTACATGTCCAAACATCTCCATTTCCTATCATGATGATCAAGCGGAAGAAAAGGTCTCGCCCCATAGGACAAGTACCTGCAGACCCACTCCAAACCAAACCAAGGTGGAGTGTGTGGCTCTCTAGTGCACCCTGGGTCACCATGTAGTCAGACCTCCTGCTAGCCAAATGAACACCTGGATCCCATGGTAAAGTTGGGAATTTATCACTTCCAATCTCCTCTAACTGTTCCTGTGTGAGATTGATCACTATTAGGATCCCTCTGTTCTCATCTGCTATCCTCCTCATGCTGCTGTCAATGATAAATGTGTCAGAAAAGGGTAACAGATATATCTGCAGCTGACTATAGGACTGGGAGGTGTCACATGCTTGGGTCAATCCCAAGGATTCGACTAGAATCTCGTCTAATGGTATCCATGATAAGTAATCTCCTGTGGTCACCACCGAAGCCCAACCATCCAGTACGACCGAAAGTAACTCCTCCAACTATTGCTCAACCAATCTCCATCTCCCATCACCCATGCAACTGCTGAAACAGTGAAGGTGAGGTCTCATAACTATGTGCTACTGTAAAGGAGTGACATCTACATGCTCCCCTAGGTGTGTCTCCTCCTTGCAAGGCAGTACACCCCTCTGAATCCCACCATACATCTTGGCATGCCCTTGTGAGCTATCACTCACTACTATATGCTTCAGCATACTCATGTCATCTCCCGTAGACTCCTGCTGTATCATAGATCTTGGGCATGCTGCTGGATCAACCTCTACATGGAGGTCAACCATGCTCAGAACACAAATGGAAGTGTCATCCATCATCTGGTGCTCCTCTACTAGATCATCAACACCTCCTAGCAACATGACCGAATGATATACCTAAGTGTCCACTAGGACATATGAAGTGGATCTCTGATGAATCTCCTCAAGAGACTCATCTGATATAGACTCCGATTCTTGAGGGGTTGTCTGTGTGCCTCTCAAGAATCCTCGAGTTCTCTCCAACTCCTGGGTGAGTCGATATACCTCCAACTCCTGCCCCCTCAAGGCCCTGTGATACAACTCACCAATACCCCGTGGGTAGTCCCTGTCTGTCAACAACTTCTGGTAGTCAGTCCTCATCATAGACACTCTCTTCCTGAGAGTGTGAAAATCATCCATGGAAAATCCTCCATCTAAGCTACCCTGTGCCATAGACGCTCTCCAATAGTAATATTCCATCACTGCATGCATGTCATCAATACATCTAGTGGCTGCCATGATCATAGCCTCACTAACTCTCAAATGTGCTTCTAAGTGGTGTGACTCCTGATCATAGTGATGTTGAGGTACCCCCTCATGCCTCTCACTGCTAGTGCCATCCCTAACAACACTCTCTACAGAATATAAAGTGCTAAACTGCCTGCTATCTATTGTGCCACTAGGCCTGCTCATACATAACTACACATCATCCTCAACTGCTAGCTCCCTCTGAGTCATACTGTATCCAGTGTGAGCAACTGTATCCTCCTATGCACTTAACCTGCTACTATCATCTGCGCCTAGATCCCATATAGTTGTGTCTAGACACATGCTACGGTCATCCTAACTACTAAAGAGTGCATCCCCATCAATGCAGACCAATCCTGGGAGTAAGTGCTCCATCAACCTGCCAGCCTCTACATTGTGCTCAACCAATGGAGTCTCCAATAGTTGTGACTCCATCTCCTCTGGATGATATGTATGTGTGAAGTCAACTACCTGTACATCCTGTACCTCCTCCTGGATAAGTGGGTATACCTATCCATGGTGTGCATCCCTCACACTAGGCTCATCCATCATACCTGATGTGCCACTAATCTCCTCATGTGACATAGCTATCACGGGTGTCTGAATAGGTGACATATGTGTCACGGCCCCCATAGGAAGCTCATCATCTCTAGGTGATAACTTGTGTGAATCCTCACTAGTGTCACCACACTGCTGAGGTGTAAGGTCATCAATGGTATGTGATATGTCTATTGAGACACTGGTGCTATCGTCCTATCCATCCAGCTGCCTATCCACTACACAAGGGCCATCCTCCTCCTCAAGTGTGCAAGCACCACTAGCCTCTGTGCAAGAGTCATCATCACTATCCTCTGAGGTAGATTCATTATCACTAGCCTCTATGAAAGAGTCACTATCATCATTGGACTTCCCTATATGAGCCTCAATCGATCCATCCTCACATGCCTCATCATCACTGTCCTTTCGTACCTCAACAATATGCTTCTTACCCTTACCCCTACACCTATGATTAGGTTCCCAAGGCATCTTGCAACTGTAGCAACATTGCATGCTCCTACTAGGTGTGGGGTTTCTCTGTTTTTCCCTCCTAGTGGGAGTGGTATTCCACCCAAAGGTTGCTCTAATTTCCTCGATTTCCTTGAGCCCACCTGCAATCTTCTTTTTGCTCCAACTAGGATTTTTATGGGATAGGAACCATTGGAATGTTATGAGCCCTTTGAAATTATTGATGGTTTTATATTCCCTTTCACACTCCTCAATCCTGATAAGAATATCCATCTTATTGTAACTCTGTTAATCCCCACTGGTTGGCAGGAATCTAATGTCTGATACCATTGTAATGATCCCAAGCCATTATGCAAGGATCATCACGGTTTTGGTGTCTTTTTAAAACTTTTTCCGAGTGAGGTATTTCATCAAACACTTTGCTGATCTACTTGTTTAGATGTGTTTATATGTGTGTATGTAGCAAATAACAGAAAGAGATAACCATGGAACATACCTCAACCATATGCAATAAGATAGACAAGCCAAAACATATCAAATCTTCTTTATTCATAAAATAGAAGAACCTTCTACAATGGAGATGTCGATCTGGAATGCTCAATAGATGGCCAAGATGATAGACAAATAGATAACAAGTATGAGCTGCTACAAAATTCTCTCAATAATACAAAATAAGCCTCCAAAGGCTGGATAAGAGATGAAAACCAATTCCAAGTGCCAAAGCCGTCACTGCTGGAAGATGCCACGCTTTGCTGGATAACTGAAGCTCCTCAACAATTCTACCCTGGTGCCAAAGATGTCCAATCACCTCCAGAAAGATGCCAAACAGTATATTGGGTGATGGTAAGAACAACCCAGGTGCTCAAATCTCCAAGATCCCTCTCAACCTCTGTAGATCTGAACTCGTCCACTGAATGGAGTGCCCCACTAGATGACTGAAGCCCTAGATAATTCGGTCCTGATGAAAGAGGCCTCCAAATACTATGAAACTCTCCCTAGTGATAGATCAGGATGCTATAATGAGAACCCAAGTGCTCAAATCCTCCAATAGCTGCTAGATCCTTAGATCTAGCTACCCTCCAAATAATGGTGCACCCTCCTCTTGGGAAAATGCCCACTCTCAATGCAAATCGATCCTCCGCTGAAAGACTCCGAAAAACCACCAAGAATGATGCCAAGACACTTGCAAAGGAAACCCAATACCTAGAATTCTTGGAATCCATTATCCTCATCTAGGAAGAATCCCTCCTCAATGAATGGTGTGCCTCCCTTGTTGGAAACCCCCAACTAGCATGCCCTCTCTCTATCTGCACAAGCAACTGATGTGGAATCCTATGGAAACTGAGTAGATATGGAACTAGAATGGTGTGGGAGAGTATTGCATCTCCGAGACCAAGCTTGGGACAATCTAGGTGGAATCTTTCACCACTGAATCGTCCTCTAGGGTTTGTTAAGTCAAAACCCCCAATGTTGGGTTCACTAGCTAGAAGCCAGAAATCAAAAGAGAAACATACATGAATCCATGAGAAGAGGCCCTTGCCTTTCCTTTATACTTTTGGCTCACCTTGTCCCTCCAAAGTGACTTTCATTTTATTAATAATTAATTAATTAATTAAATCACTTTAATTAATTAATTAACCTTTTTACGTTTGAAAATATCCTTATCTCTCCTTGTGGCTTCCCTGGCCAATGAAATTCACTTCTAGCCATCCCATCCTATAGTGTTTCTCCTCCCGATTCCAATGATCTATTACACTGAGAGGTTCCTCCAATTAATTTTCCCAAAATGACCTCTTCAATGATTTTAATTAACTTATAGCTCAAAATAGTCAAAATCACGGAAATCGTTGGAATGGAACGAAACCAAAGCCAACCTATGCGGAATGGCTCATAGTGATGGAATATGATGATAAATGCCAATTAGACCCCACAATGCCTCTCAAATACCCCTGTACTCATTATAACATCCATCTAGCTACTCTAGTCATCATAAGTCTCTGCACAGTGAGGATGTCCCAAAGTGGGGACATTACACGCTTCATCTCCTAGGGTTAGTTTTTTGGATGTCTAGGATTTTCGCATTTATGATTTATGTTAATAAGGCCTTCGGATCCTCATTGGAACCATCTTGTTGTGAAATATCGTGGCTAACAGATCTCTTCTCATAGATAAGCTACCACCATTCTATCTAGCTTGTGTGTTTTTGCATTTTACAATCTTTTGTATTTGAGACAGTCATTAATAAAATATGAGCTTTACTATATTACTATGTTACTTTCCATATCTATGTGTAATAATTTTTTATATCTCATGTATATCTGTTCCTTCATATGATTCTGAAAATAATCAGGATCAATCGTGACATGTACTAAACTTACTTCCTTGAGACCACTAATGAAACATTGTTTAAAAATTAAATTAGACTAGACCTCTATGTGGATTTCCAATTGCTCAAAGGAGATAACGTAGTCCATGGATATTCCTATTTGGTGTAATTTGTTTATAATTCCAAAATGGTGAGTATCACATCCAAAACAGCTATAAAGTACTTGCACAAACTGGGTTCATGCAATGCAACCTTTATAAGCCTTGTAATATTATTTCCACCACTGGCAATGTATGGCATCCAAACATAAGACCCTTAGTTTTAGTTTGTGTATCTCATTAGTAATTCCATGGAGAGATAAATAGTTTCCATTTAAGTTACCCACCTCAAGAGATCAAACACATCAAATTTTTTCATGTCAACCTTTGGAAAAACGTCCCATCGATTGTGATCCTCAAAGTGTGGGTGGGTATTATCGTAAAATATGTGTGTAGCCTGCACTTCATCAGTGGAAAATTCCTCCTTGGTTAGGTCAATGTTTGGATATTTTACCTTGATATTCAAGTGGAAACTAACATTTTCAAGAATTTTCTATGTGATTCCATTATTTAATTCATGAGGATGAATGTAGGCTCAATGCTCGGAAGCATGTTATCCATATCTTGGCACTGAGCAGGTTGGACCTATTGTTGGTTGTTTTGGGGTTGTTATATTATTCGCAATGAAATTCTAGTCGATGTGGATCAACTGACAGTTGAAGTTGAAGGTCGAAGTGGTTCGACCCGATAAAT
Source organism: Picea engelmannii (assembly GCA_009831015.1). Taxonomy (NCBI): domain Eukaryota; kingdom Viridiplantae; phylum Streptophyta; class Pinopsida; order Pinales; family Pinaceae; genus Picea; species Picea engelmannii. The sequence continues at coordinate 370,037 of ML780067.1, forward strand.
ACAAAGTTGAAGGAATTGAAAACAACTTGAAGGTCGAGGTGGTTCAACCTGGTAAAGATGAATTCAAAGACATAGACAACAAGTTGAAGGTCAAGGAGGCTCGACTAGGAAAAATTGAAGAGGTCAACCGAGAACAGTTCGACAAGAGGACACTTGGAAAATGACTAAAGACTGAATGAAGGGAGACTCGTAGTCGACTGTAATAGAATCCTGAGATTCCCAGGATTTGTAGCCAATTATATACGTGGATATCTAACCATATTTGGGCACATTTTATTTATGGTTTTTCCTACTGTAAAGCCTATAAAGAAGGCATTTTGTAATTATGTAAAGGATAATCAATAACGAATCTTGAATATGTAATCATAGAGGTTTTTGATCATGCATATGTAAGTCGAATTGGTTGCAGGGTTGTTCTTGTATAAATAAAGAAGGTGTGATGTCGATTGTGTATTAGGTGTGGACCAAGGTTAGACATGTAACCTTTTATTATGAATGAATAAGACAAGAGAGAATAATTATCAAGGAATTTTGGTTTTCCTGGTTTGGGTTTCCAGGGTAAAATATTTGTGTACTATGTGTTTGTTTTGTCATTTACTTTCTTCTTTTAGATAAATCTTTCTTCCTCTCTTTTGCTATTTTTAACATGGAATTGTTCCTCATTTCCTAACATGTGGTATCATAGATTGGTTTTAAAACCTTGGATCTGAGATAAACCCTAGGTTTAGTAAGATTCGTAAGTTAGAAATCTTTAAATATTGTGTTAAAGAATGGCAAGTCACTCGAGAATAGAGATAGAAAAATTCAATGGCCAAAATTTTGAGCTTTGGAAGCTCAAAATTGAATATCTTCTTATAAATTGAGAACAATGGATAGTAGCCTATCCAGGTACCATCCTGACAAGTATGTCAACAAAATAATGGGAGAAACTTGAGAGAAGAGAAAGGAGTACGATTCAACTTTGTCTTGCAGATTCTATACTGTTGAATGTCTCAGGTGAAGACTTGGCCAAGAAACTATGGGACAAGTTGGGGAGATTGTACCAGTCAAAATCCTTGGTAAATAAGTTGTTTCTTAGAAATAAATTATATGTTCTAAGGATGAGTGAGGGTAGTTGGGTGACTAAGCATTTAAATTCATTTAATACCATTATAATCCAGTTATCTTCCATGGATATTAAAATCACTGAGGAGGATAATTGTGTTAGCCTATTATGTTCTTTGCCAGACTCATGGGATATCATAGTCATGGATATAGGGAGTAATAAAACCACATTAGTTCTATAATATGTGGTTGCATCTCTACTATCATAATAAATCATAAGGAAGAACATGGAAGGATTGACCAAATATGATTTAGTGGTGAGAGGTCGATCAATTGACAGAGATAAAGGAAAATTCGCCAGTAGAAAGTCTAAGTTGATGGGTAGATCAAAATCCCCTGTTCAGTCGACAAGAAGATGTTGGAAATGCATTAAAGATGGGCATTACAAAAGAGAATGCAAGTCATAGGAAATGGAAGTTATTATAGGATCCAATGAGAAGAAATCGACTAAGAGAAAGATCAATCTAGATATGGAAGGCGATGTGTACTTGACATCGACCAATACACAGTAAGATAAATATGTTTGGTTGATTGAATCAAGATCATCCTATCATATGAAACCAAATAGAGAATGGTTCCGTGAATATTAAAAATATGAATGAGGAGACATGTTCTTGGGGGATGACTCAACAACCAAAATTATTCGACGAGGAAGAGTTTGACTCATAATAAAGGATGGGAGGGGTAGAACCCTTCTGGGTGTGCTACACATTCTAGGTTTGCAAAGAAGCCTAATATCTATCAGCAAGATGAGTGGTGTAGGTGCACACTCTATTTCAGAATGATTCATGCAAGATGGTCAGAGGTGCGATGGTCTTAATGAAAGGAGATCATATTGGAACCCTTTACAAGTTACTAGGGAGTATCAACTCGGCCAGATGAAACAACATCATTGTTCCTAAAGTTGAATCAAATTCGAATCAGCTTGACTTTGGTTGATTCGATTCAAATCGACTTGACAAGTCATCATAAATTCAACCTAACCATGCTATGGAATGAGAGGATGGGATACATAGGAGAAAAATGACTTTGCGCTATGCATAACAAAGGTATGGTCCAATATTTTCTTGAATACAATTTAGAAGTCAACTTTTGTGAACATTTTATATATGGAAAAAAAAGTCAAGTGAGGTTCCCATCTGGAGTGACAAGGGAAAATGGGATTCTAGAGTTGCGTAATAGTGATGTGTTTGGCTCTATTTCAATGCCTTCACTAGGTGTATCCCTGTATTATGTCTCATTCATAGATGATTTTTCCAGGAAGACATGGATATATTTTTTGAGGAATAAATCATAGGTTTTCGATAAATTCAAAGATTTTAAATCTCTTGTAGAAACCCACACAAATAAGAAGATTAAGGCGTTGATAACTGACAATTGTGGTGAATTATGTGGAAAACAATTTGATCAATTCTGCAAGCATTGTGGCATATCACGCCAAAATACCACACCATATACCCCACAACAAAATGAATTTGATGATATAATGAAAATAACATTGATGGAAAAGGCAAGGAGCATGCTTAGTGGTGCTAGGCTCGCACACGAATTTTGGGCTGAGGCAATCGACAATACAAAATATCTATTGAATATGTCTGATTCATCGGTGCTAGTCGACATGAATCCACATGAGATATGGTCAGGTAAAAAGCCTTCGGTTTCATATCTCAAAGTATTTGGATGTGATGCATTTGTGCATGTTCCCAAGGAAAAGAGGAGCAAGTTGGAAAAGAAGGAAGTCAAGTGTATTTTCATTGGATAGAAAGAAGGAATGAAAGGATATAATCTATGGGATCCTACATCAAGGAAAATAGAGTACAATGGAGATGTGGTCTTTAGAGAAGTCAAAATTAAATCCGAGCCTAAAGGAATTTTTTTGACCGAGAATAATCTAGAGAAGGTGTAGTTTGAACTGAGAAATGAAGAATATGATTCAGATGATTCGACTGAATCATAAGGGGAGGTGGAAAAATTGACCTCGGCGTAAGGATATCAGAGTGAGTAATAAAAATAGTCTAAAGGTATAGTCCTCTCGAATTCCATTCCACATTTGTGTTAACTTGTTAGGGTCCTAACCTGCACATAGGTGGAACAATATATTTGAATGTAATAAAGGTCAATATTAAGTTGAATGTAATAAGACCTAATAGAAGCTTCTGCTTCTAGAAGGATCTTCCTCTAGATGCATTTTTTGATAGACATATTTAGTATAAATAGGAGTCGAGGGTATGAGAACCCTTGCTTGGATATTATTGTAATAGAGCTCTGCTCGACTGGAGGTTGCCCCCTCGAAGAGGCCTGTGAACATTTCTCTCAGAATCAAAGTGTTATTTATGTTGTTATTATTATATCATTTCAGTGTTATTGTGGTGATTATTCTAGTTATATTGTTGTTATTCTGCCATTTCTAGCATTTTATTTCTGTTTTGCATACTTTTTATATTTGGTATATTGCAAGTGGTATCAAATCACTTTCCTTGGCATAAATTGTGGGTAATTTTTTTTTAGGGTAAAGACGTATTCCAACATATTTAAACCACAGAGATCTGTCGTTACATGCATAAACCCATAGTTGAGGGATTCATACATGCAGGAAATACAAGTGGTTATGAAGCACACATTTATTGGCCACCCTTGTAACCCTCGTTGGTACCTCTTCGAGTGGTAGCGCATCAGAAAACACTTGTGTACGGATCGACCTAGATTTCCTGAAGCCCTCTTTAGATAAACTGATCGGTCACCTAACTACTATAGTGCCACTGAGAACAACACTCGAGAAGATACTCTCTAGTACCTGGGTAGTTGGGTAGTACGGCTAAGGGTACGGTCTATCCTTCTTAGTTAGTGCCCTGATATATTGGGCTGAGTACTACTGTTGGACCCCGCACGTATATCAGAGAGCTATAGCACAAGGAAAACCCTTTTCTATATAACCCTTGAATACCTAACCCTTGGGGACAAAAACATAAAAAAATTAAAATAGACAAGATCTATTGACTTGCAACTGTGTTCAGGTTGCCAAGTAAATACACATTTATTTCTAGTTAATCATTTGGGCATTTCCTCTCTACAATATTCTTCAGACCAGAGTATAACTCTACAGGTGTTAAAAAAAAAAAGTCTGGAAAACTTTTCACCATTATTTGAGACCTATTCCATTGGATTCATCGCTTCACCCTTATCACATTCATCCATATCATTTTTCGGAAAAAAAATTGACCCCACCCACCCCTTTTGAGTTCCCCCATCCTCCTGGCCCATAGCCGTAACCAAGACTTGGAAGCTCGCTTCAACACCTTGCAATTTGGTCTCATTGGGACCCAAAAAGAAGTGAAACAACTCAATGCCAATGTTGTCGCCATCAATACAACCATGCAGTCCTCGATGAAGGAAATTAAACAAGACCTCACCACCCAACTTGAATATGTCTTTTCGACACTCAGCACCAAAATGCATCCCCCTACAGATAACCCTTCCTCTTCCTCACCTCCACATACTGAAGGTAACCATTCCTCTCATTCCCATAACTTTCAGAAGCATCACTTTCAACGTGACTTACGCCTTCCGTGGGTGGACGTGACCAAATTTGATGGCTCATACCCCTCTGGTTGGGTAACTCAAACGAAACATTATTTCTCTTTATATGGCATTACAGATGACTTGGGAAAACTCTGGTATGTTGTTCTCCATCTAGATCAAGAACATTGGCAATGGATAAAAACTTCTCGTCAAGTGTATATTTCTTGGACACACTTTGTGGAAGATCTTTATGAACTCTTTGACACTGACACCAACCATTTGGGCCATTTGACAAAGTTGTAACAATCAGGAATAGTAGAAGACTTAATATCTTCCTTTGAGCACCTGGATTTTTGGATAGAGGGCATGTCTGATGCCTTTTTGTGAGGATGTTTTATCAGTGGCCTCAGGGATGAGATTTGGGCCCATGTCCTCATGGCTTAGCCTTAGAGTTGGGTGGAGGCTACTAAAAGAGCTAAAGAAGTAAAACAGTTTGTATCTTCTCAAAACCAGAAACCCTCCTTTTTCCCTCGCCCTAAGCCAATAAATCCCACTACTCCCTCCGCTCCACTAAAGATCCAAAAATTGACCAGGGATGAAATGGATGAATGCCAACTCAAAGGCCTTTGTTATAATTGTGATGACAAATATTTCCCGGGACACAAGTCTAAGGAACAAAGTTTGTTTATGGCCATCTCTGAGGATATTTCGGAAGAGGATATTGAAACTCCCCTTGTGTATGAGTCACCTGAAGCCCCCGACATAACCCCTCCCTCAAACCCTCCCAAAGTAGAACTGGTCATTTCCCTCAATGTTCTCACTAGCTTCTCTTCTCCCCAAAACCTCAAGCTAATAGATTGCATCAAGCATTGGAAGGTCATCATTCTGGATGATAGTGGAAGCACCCATAATTTTATTCATCGCCGCATTTCCCAAGAATCTCATTGCTACATCCATGTCATCAATAATTTCCAAAATATGATTGCAAATGGTGGCTCCATGAAATGTGGAGGGTATTGTGAAAATGTGCATCTCCAAATTGGTGACTACCACCTGAAATCTCATATGTTTGCTATAGACATGGGCGGGTGTGACATTGTGTTGGGTGCAGACTGGCTAAGGAACTTGGGTCCCATTCTCATGGATTTTAAGGAAATAACCATGCAATTTGACCAGGAGGGCCACCAATATAAGTTCGAAGGCATCATCATCAGTTCACCTAAGATCATTAGTTCTCATCGCATGGAAAAGCTGCTAAAAAAGGGTCATTCTGGTGTTATTGCTCAACTCCATGCCATCTAAGCAACATAAACACTCTTGGTGCCATAATACCTCCAAGCCATCCTTTATAAACATCAAGTGGTTTTTTCCAATGCCCAGGGACTCCCTCTTTCATGTGGTGTTCATGATCATTCCATTCCCCTTGTACCCGAAATCCTTCCTCCCAATATTCGTTCGTATCATCACCCCTTTTCCCAAAAAAATGAAATTGAGAAAATGGTCCAGGAACTCCTTAATGTAGGCGTTATCCACCCTAGTACAAGCCCCTACTCTTCTCTTTTGGTCATGGTCCTAAAGAAAGAAGGTTCTTGGCAAATGTGTCTTGACTTATGTGCCCTCAACAAACTTACCATTAAAGAGAAATTGCCCATTCCTGTCATTGATGACCTCCTGGATGAACTGAGTGGTGCCCAATTCTTTACTAAACTTGATCTTCATTCAGGCTACCACCAGATACCTATGAAAGAGGCATACATTCCCAGACTGACTTTATAACTCATGAGGGCCACTATGAGTTTTTGGTCATGCCCTTTGGCTTGTGTAATGCCCCCTCCACCTTCCAAAGCCTCATGAATCATGTCTTCCGCCCTTTTCTCCGTCATTTTGTCTTAGTTTTCTTTGATGATATCCTCATCTATAGCAAGACCTGGAAAAAACATCTTTCTCATGTGGATTGAGTTCTCCATATACTCTCTCAACACTAACTTTTCCTAAAATAGTCTAAATGTTCTTTTGGCGCCTTAGAAGTAGAGTACTTGGGTCATCTGGTTGGTAAGGATGGCGTCAGGGTGGATCCTAAAAAGATTGAAGCTATGCAAGACTGGCCTCACCCAAAGACTCTCAAATGATTGCATGGATTTATGGGATTAACAAGTTATTATCACAAGTTTGTTAAGAATTATAGAAAGATTGCAACACCTCTCACTACTCTCCTAAAAAAGAACTCTTTCAGTTGGACTGGAGTTGCTGCTCAATATTTTCAAACCTTGAAGATGGCTATGTGCACCACTCTAGTCCTAGCCCTTCCTGATTTCACAAAGAACTTTGTCTTGGAATGTGATGCTTTAGGGAAAGGAATTGGTGTTGTCCTTATGCAAGAGGGTCAGCCTTTGGCCTTTACCAGCAAGAAACTATCTAAAATAAATTTGGGCAAATCTATCTATGAAAATGAAATGTTGGCTATTTTGCATGCCATTGATTTCTGGCACCCTTATCTATTGGGGAAACGCTTCCAAATTAAGACAGACCATCAAAGCCTGAAGTATTTTTTGGAACAATGCATTTCCTCCCCAGAGCAACAAAAATGGGTAACTAAGTGATTTGGCTATGATTATGAGATGATTTACAAGAAAGGAAACAAAAATGTGGTTGCAGATGCACTTTCCCACAAATATGAAGATGAAGGATCCCTTTTTTCTCTTTCCTTCATTGTACCAAATTGCCTCCAAGCTGTTCGCGATGAATGGCTACAAGATCCCAAAAGTTCGTAGTTGATCCAACAATTGCAGTCCAGTGCTCCAGCTCCCCCAGTGTACTCTTGTCTCCATGATGAACTTAGATAAAAAGGTCGTTTGTATTTAAGCAAACAATCAAATATTAAATCAATGGTACTTTCTGAGCTTCATGCTACATCGACAGAAGGGCACTCCAGGTTCACAAAAACCTATGACAGGGTCAAACATTATTTTTTCTGGGATGGTATGAAACATGACATTCATAATTTTGTCACCGAATGTAATGTGTGTCAACACAACAAGGGATAAATAGTCAAATCTTTGGGCACACTACAACCGCTCCTGATTCCACCTGCTATTTGGAAGGACATCACTATGGATTTTACTACAGGCTTACCCAAATCGAGAAATAAATCAATCATCATGGTGGTTGTTGATCCCCTTTCCAAGTATGCTCATTTATTCACTCTTCAACACCCATTTACAACATCCACGGTGGCTCAAAGTTTCATGGATCAGGTCTTCAAGCGCCATGGCATGCCACACTCTATTGTTTCTAATCGCGACCCCACTTTCACAAGCAAATTTTGGCAAGAAATGTTCAAGCTACAAGGCACCCAATTGCATCTAAGTACAACCTATCATCCCTGGTCAAAAAGAAGTTGTCAAAAAGTTTTTGGAAACATATTTGAGGTGTTTTTCCTCGGAAAAGAAAAATCAGTGGGCTCAATGGTTACGCCTCGCTGAAGGATGGTACAACACTTCATACCATACAACTACATGCATGACTCCTTTTGAATCAGTATATGGATAAAATCCACCTTCAGTTCTCTCATAATTACTTGGTTTCTCGAAGGTCTAGGCGGTTTACCAAACACTTACAGTTTGAGAGGCTATTCTCCATACCCTTAAAGAGAATTTGGTCATGGCGCAAAATCACATGAAGAAACAAGCATATCAAGGTCTCTCTAAACGTCAATTTGAAGATGGGGATCACAAAATAATTCCCTCAAGGTCGAGCATTGTCAGAAGCTAGCACCCAAATTGTATGGTCCTTATACAGTTCTCAAGCATGTGGGATAGGTGGCCTATCAGTTAGCTTTGCCCAGTCATTCAAAGCTACATCTTGTTTTTCATTTTTCCTGCTTAAAGAAAGTGATCGGAACTAAGTGCCAAATTCAAACCAGCCTTCTCGAGTTAGCTGAAGAAGGATCCATTTAGCTACATACACAAGAAGTTTTGGACTAGTGTGAGCATCTCTTGCGTTAGAGAACCATCAAGGAAGCGTTAATCCAGTGGAAAGATACAACTCCAACAGATGCCACTTGGGAACCAACTACGATTCTGCAACAATTTCCATTTCTCAAGTCTTGAGGATAAGGCTATTTTTAAGGGGGAGGACATGTTAGGGTCCTAACCCGCACATAGGTAGAAAAATATATTCAGATGTAATAAAGGTCAATATTAATAAGGCCTTGCAATAAAATAGAATAAGTCGAATGTAATAAGACCTAATAGAAGCTTTCGCTTCTAGAAGGATCTTCCTCTAGATGTTTCTTTTGATATACATATTTAGTATAAATAGGAGTCGAGGGTATGATAACCCTATCTTGGAGATTATTGTAATAGTTCTATGCTCGACTGGAGGTTGCCCCCTCGAAGAGGCCCATGAACATTGCTATCAGAATCAAAGTGTTATTTCTGTTGTTATTCTTATATCATTTCAGTGTTATTGTGGTAATTATTCTGGTTATATTGTTGTTATTCTGCCATTTCTAGAATTTTATTTCTGTTCTGCATACTTTTTATATTTGGTATATTACATAACTTCCATTGACTATGAGCCTAATTTATTCGGGGAGGAACTTGAATCAACAGAGGGAAAACTCTAGAAGGACGCCATGGTCAAAGAGATGGAATCCTTGCACAAGAATGAGACATGGGACTTAGTCAAATTACCTAGTGGAAGAAATCCTATAGGTATCAAATGGTTATTCAATAATATTATGAACTCAATAGGTCAATTGAAGAAATTCAAAGCTTGATTGGTAGTGAAAGGATATTCCCAAGTCGAAATAGTCAACTTGGGTGAGATTTTTTCCCGTGTAGAAAAATTAACTTCCATTAGAGTACTAATGTCTATGACTTCAAAATTTGTTCTAGAAATAGAATAAATGGATGTGAATACAATGTTCCTACATGGGGACCTGGAAGAGGAAATATACATGAAACATATTGAAGGATTTGTAGTAAAGGGAAAGAAAGATTTGGTGTGCAAATGGAAAAGATCCCTTTATGGTATAAAACAATCACCAAGGAAGTGGTATTGTTGTAGGGGATATTTGACCCTATCGACTAGACCCTATTGAGAACATTTCCCATTTCCAAGTTTCCCTCCCCTTTCTATTTTCCCAACTTCTTCTTTTTTTCATTTCTTTTCCCTCTTCTATACTAACCTGAATTCCCCTTTTCTTTTCTCCCCTCTATCTTTTCGTTTCTGATTACTATACTTATTCATTTTTCGAAGTGTCAGGTTCATAGGTTGGAATATCCATGGATTTTAATCTCCATACATACTCCCATATCATGATTCCAATCGACTGCCATATTATTCTATACTTAACCATTTCTGCAGTCGCAGGTTCAACATTTCATATTCCAAATTCTGTGATATCCATTTTTCACCCAAATATTTGTGATCTACATTATGAATAGTGGACTCACCAATCTCCTAAGAATCTCATCTCTCCTATATTGAGTCTGATTGACCACATTAGAAAACTTAACCTATTTTTTTTACCTTTCACGACCACGGGTTTGCAGGATCCTTGGTTCGTGGGTTCACAAAAATTCCCCAATCCTAATCACTTTCGTCCATCCCCACCATCCTCATGCTTTTCCCAATATGAATTTAAGAATGGTTCAATGCTACTAACTCATCATGAAGGTTATGTAAATATCGTCATTAATAAGAAAAGGGATCAAGGGGATTTCTCATTAAACTGCATTAAAACATGATTTACCGATGATTATATTATTGTTATCTCTCTCAAGTGCTCATTTCAAATATTATATGTATTAAAATAACACTCTCATCAACTTATGGCAGAAAATTCTGAACAACAGTTCCATGGAGATACTTTGAACATTTTTGGATGTGAGGACTAGAACTTTCAATGGTCTAGAGCATATTCTTACTATTCATCTCCTGCTCAAAAGGAAGTGATTTGGATGTCTGGAATTGCACATGCAGGGTGTGTCCTTGAGGTTTTTTACTACATGGAACTGTTTGCATGGTGTGTTGAGAAATATATACCAAGTCAGTGGATTATTCAACTTCAAGACCATTCCCTATCTCTCTTTCACCTCAAGTGTTCCTTAAAATGTTGAAGCTCCTTGAGCCAACACTTACTTTCAAAGGAGACGATTGCAAGGATTTCCTAAAAAAGCATGATAATGGCTTTGATCTCTTGCCCACATTTTTGGATAATCCTGCAGCCGTCCCCAAAGACATTACCAGATTAGAGGTCAAATTTTGAACCCCTTTCAGGAAATTTCTTTATTATTCACCAGGGTGACATGCCAAGAAAGTACCGCTAACATTTCCCGTATGTTTCTTTATACATTATATTTTATTGTCAAAGAGAAAGTTATTTTCGATTGGGGAAATATTATTTCCATTGAAATATCTTCCCAATTGTCATAGTACAAAAAATATAAGAAATTATTTACGACTTCTTATTTGGTGTTTGCGATAGCATATTGTTGTCAATTTCCTAAATTGTCTATTTGTAAGAGGGTGAAATGTGAACTTGACCTAGTTACCTTCTAGTACCAAGTGTTGTGGAGGCACAAAGATTCCTTGACTTTATACGAAGTTTTCAATGATTTTGTCTCGGTTTTTAAAGGATTGTTGTTTGGAAAAGATACCCCAAGACTACCCAACCAGGAAAGTAAGTTCCTGGATAAAAAGAGGACATTGGAGAAAATGGAAAATCATAATGTTATCATGATTTTCAGTTCCATGTAAAATCCCACCTTTCTTCCATGCCATGTGTATGATAAAATGTTTATTATTGAATTCACAAGGCAGTATAATTTCTGTATGTACTTTTTTCATGCGAAACGAAAAAACAAATTCATACCCTTGCCTTGGAAAATTGGGGACTTTATATTCATAAATAAAAACAAAATCGATGAATTTGCAAACCACTTCCACAATCTAAATCTCAAATATGTTGAAAATATAAAAGGGTTTGACCCTAACAATTTTTTTTTGGAGCATATGCTAGCAGTAGGCTTCAACAATTCATTTATCCATATTGTTCTGAGTGAAGAAGAAGATAATAACTTGGGCTTTCCTACTCAAAATGATAGTGAATTGGAAGTGGTACTCAATAACAATGATTTTTACAAGAGGAAAGGAAAGGGTCCCAGTGAGAAGAGTGCCCAATCCCCAAATGTTACTCCTAAAAATACAACATCTTGAAGAAATGCTCCAATGTCCCACCCATATAAAAAAGCGACCAACAATGGTTCAAGTAGCGAAGGAGAAAATAATCCTCCAAGGGAAAAATTGAGAGCTCGCACAAGCTTCATTTGGGGAAAAAGAGGAAAAATGTCGTGCAAGAGGAAGAATACTAGCACATAGAGAGTGACATCAATAAATTCTCCCTTGAATATATGTATCTCAAGGTGGACATCAAGAAAAAATTTCCCCAACTGTATCAGCTAGGGAACACAGACCACCATAATCCATCATTGGAAATTATCGATAATGAGACCTTCAATGAGGATAAGTCATTTTCTTTTTAGAGCACCATTTTTGACAGGGAATCCAAAAAAATGATTATTGAAAAAAGTGATGTAAATAATAAGTAAGGAAAATCTCATTTAGAGATTGAACTAAGAGATATGCGACCTTCCCATATTTATAGAACTCATAGATAAATTGACGATGCATTTGATGACTCCATTGGTGGTATTGAAGCGGAGAACACAGAATTGAAAGAAAGGATCAAGGAACTGGAGGACACCTTAATGCCTCTTCCACTCCTTTCCAGTCCTTTGACAATTATTGGAACAACCACACCCAATGCTAAATTAAAGGGATCCTCAAGATTACTTAGATAATCCAGGAGCTATGTGGAGATAAATATTAAGAAAAGAATGTCATTGATCACACAGGATTGGGAAATTTTGAAAAACATGGTTTCTTTTTTCTTGAGGGTGCATGCCTTCCATGAGTATTTGCAAGATGGTCTGAAGAATGAATAAGGTTTTTACCTTGATATTGTACTTGTTAAGCCCTAATATTGGCTCATTACCCCTTAATTGGGGCATATTATATTAGTAATGCTATTTTATTTATGTCGGCTCTAGACCATTAGTTGTAATTTAGATTAGTAATGTTATTTTAATTATGTCGGCTTTAGGCCATTATTTGTAATTATACCTCCTAGTCTCCTATATATACCAAGGAGACATTTTCATTTTGAATCATCTTGTACTTGAACATTTAA
>ML780067.1:395222-437899 GCA_009831015.1 Picea engelmannii
CATATTGATTAACAACCTCATATAGATCAGATTTCAACTTTGCATCACAACCTTGGAAAACTTCGTTTTCAATATCATATTTGGGTTTAATCATTAAGAGAACAAAATTCTTGCTAGCATTGACTAATCTCTTCATTTGTCCCACATTTGCAAGTGATAAATTCATCTTCTTTGTATGGGCTCTAACAATGTACTCTACTCCATTCTTAAACAAGTGATACTTATTCTCATGACGATGAAAACTAGCTTTTCTATCATATAAATATGGGCTTCCCAACACGATACCACAGATATCCAAAGGAATAACATCAAGCTCTACCTCATCAATAAAATTTGTAGTGATAGCAAACCTGAGTTTACACCTTCTTGTCACATGTAATTTAGCATTATCACATATCCAACCAAGAGGGTATGCCTTAGGATGTGGAATTGTTTCCAATTTTAATTTCTTAACAGTGTCTTCAAATATAAGGTTTGCTTGAGATCTAGTATCAAATAGAGTATCTATTTTGGTATGCTTTGAAACAACCCTTGTGTGAAAAAGTTCAATTCTCTCTTTTTCTTGTCGAGTTACATTGAGATTATTGTTACTTGAAGAACTAGTACTTGAAATAGAACCATTACCTTGATAACCCATGGCTGTGACCTTTGTTTCATCACCCAAATTAGAACCTAAATCATGTTGTATGGTTGTAGCAGTCTTTTGTTTCATGCCTTTGTTGCCAAACTTTTTGGGTCTTCTTTCAGGATGAAGTTTCCAACAATGGTCTTCATCATGGCCATCTTTTGAACAATGTTTGCATGTGAATTTTTCTCCCTCTTTCTTAACAACATTATTATTTCTTCCATTTCCCTTGAACTTCCTCTTTCCTTTGTCTCCATGACTTAAAGGATTCTTGTTACCCTCATGAGTTTCATTCCTTCCTCTTGCTTCCAAATGAGTGGCTTGAACACAAACTTCATCTAGATTTGAAGGATTAAACATGAGTATTGTATGTCTCAAATAACTATGTAAAGCTCCAATGTATTTGAGTAAAGTTTCTTGAGAAGACAAATCTACTCCCAACACCAAATATCTTCTCCTAAATTCTTGAGTAAAGCTTTGCACATTTTGTCCTTTAGCTTGTCTAAAATTTTGCCAATCCATAGTAGCTTTTTGCATATATGCCAATGGGTAAAATTGTCTTTTAATTGAAACAATAAAATCATTCCAAGAGGTTAAAATTTTACCATGTTTCTTCATGTCCTCTTGAGTCTTGGATTCCCACCAAATGAGTGCTGCACTATCCAATCTTAAATAAGCAAGCTGAACCTTAGTTTCATCATCTTGAATTTTTTGTATCCTACAATACACCTCAATCTGACGAATCCAATTATCTAATTTCTTAGCATTTACCTCTCCATTGTACATTGGCAATTCGAATTTAATATCAAGCTATAACAAAGGAATTTGTGAAGGAGTTGTACCATGTCCTTTTGGAGAATTCAGAAGAGGTATTGAACTAGTAGAAGAATAAGAAGAAGAAGATGGAGGTGAGGGTGGTGGAGAAGCACCATCCCCTCCATTTCCATTTGGAGTTTTATCACCACTGTCACCCTTGTGCTTTGAAGGGTTGGAGCCTTCACCTTGCAACCTTGTATTCCTTTCTATCAAGAGTTTCATCATTTCTCTCATTTCCATGAAAACCTTTCTGAGATCTTCATCTTCTGCAGGAATATGTTCATGACTCTCTTCATGAGCCATACTTGGTGAATGTCTCCTTGAAGCTTGTGGTGATGATATAATCTTCCTTCTTGAAGGATGAGAAATTGGCTCTGTAAGTTGACTTTCTCCTCTTGTGAGTTTCAAACTTGTGAGCATCAGAAAACAAAACACTTGCAAATAATCAAGTCTTCAAAAACCTATGCTCTGATACCAACTTGATCTAAAAATGAAGAAGACTTATTTTTCTTGAAATTATTTGCAAGATTTAATTCATGTGTTAAAATGAAAATTGATCAACTTTGCAACACAATATTTTATATAAATTACTCATTCAAGATGCATATAAACAACAACCATAAATAGTGAACAGAAAACACATAACATAGCAAATGATAAAGGAGTTCACCCCTCTCTTGGGTTACATCTCCTGGTCCGGCTTCCAATGGATCTTTTGTATTATTTCCTCAAAGTGCTCAAATATGTACTTTACAATGCTCAAAATGACAAATAGATGTCTCCAATGGCTCCAGAACGTCCAAAAACCCCTAGCTGGTCTTTTTCGGCACCTCGTTTGGCCAAAAATTGAAGAAGATAGGCTTCCTGGAAGTTCCCCTTCAAACTTGCTGTCTCTGGATCGCCAAAATGCACCCTTTGTTCCATCAACCTAGCCCCCACACGCATTTATGTGTAAAAATCTAGCACCAGTTGCAACCTCACAACCGATGTGAACTATAGGACAGTTATGGGCGTGCCTAGCCCCTAACCGCCAAGGCTATGGTCACAAAGGTCACCATGTGATCGCGCGCTCAACCGAAAAGGGCCAAGGTTCAAAGAGCGAATGTACAATGGACAAGTGGCGGTGTGTTATAACCATTCCAACCAAATACAAAACCACATGCACATGCAAACAATGGTCATGGTACCCATTGTATGGTCATATGGATATGGTCGTGCGACCGGGGGCTGGGGCTAAGCCCTAGCCCGGACCCCCGCGCCAATGGTACACAACACAAACTTAAATATATATTAAAACATATATATAACAAGAAATACAATGTGGTATGTTGGAAACGTGGACTTTGCAAAGGTTTGGACTAGTGGGGAGGTCCAGGGTTCGATCCCCATAGACTTCCATAAATTTTAAACCATACCAATAACAAGGTGCCACGTGGTAGCCCACGACTGGGCCACGTGGCACCAAACCATTGGACAAAAAATGCCATGTGTCAACAGACTATTCATCCACCTAACTGCCAAATATCCACCACTCAGTTATGCCACCTGTTGTATGGTCCTGCCACGTCAACATTCGTACGGACTGTACAGTCAACATCCCTTTTTTTGCCTGTTTGTCATTTTGAACAGAATGCGATATCTCTCTCTCTCGATGTCCGTTTGAACCCAAACGAGTTGTGTTGGGTTCTTGAAAATGAGGCCTATGCTCCCATTTGATTTGAAGTGATTATGAGAACTTTGAATTTTGAGCAAAATTTGATCCCTTGGATCACTTTTGCCAGTATCTAAAAATGTGACTGCTGGGAACTGAAGTAAATAAAAGAGAATATATGTGCATAGATCTGTTGCTGTAGTGCACAATAATCTACTTGAATTTTGAATCTATGTGCTAAGAAAGACACCCGATCTGAAGAAAAGAGGTAAGATCTTGAAAGAGGTAAGGCTTTGTTCTTTGATAGAGTCAGATAAGTGGAAATTTTTGTTTCGAAAACATGAATTTAAGTATGTTTAATAGATTATGTCCTTTTCTAAAAGATAGGGAGAAGTTGGAAGAAAGAGTTGGTTTGAATAAATTTGATAGAAATAAAGAAAGATATGTTATTCCTATGCATAGAAAGAATTTTTGGACTAATAATTGGATGCAGGAGCCTAGAAAGAATTTTTGCAGATTGCAGGTTCAACACTATGATCCTAGTGCAAAGTACAGGAGAGGTTGGGGAACGTTTAAAAGAAAGAGAGGATTGACACTATGTTATAACTTTAGAAGATTAGGACATCTTGCTAAGGAATGTCCTGGTACAAGCCTTATTTTTCTTTGTTGTAAAATTGTTGGTCATGAAGTTGAGGATTGTCCAAGAATGATTGCTAAAGTTGAACAAATGAACATGAGACAAGAGAAATATGAAGGAAGTAAAGAGAATAAGAGCATGTTAGAGAATCATCAAGATAATGAGTCAAAGAAAGCTCAGATTATGTTATCACAATTGAAAGAAACGATGAATGATTACAAATATGTCAGTTGACCATAGATCTTGAAAGTAAAACAATGCATAAGTGCAAGAACAAGAGACTTCGACATAGACTGTGTCTTGGATGAAGATACACAAGTGAATATTATGACATAAGGCACTTCGAAAATTTTGGGTTAGCCTATTTTGGTACCTTCATTGGGAAGGATAGGCTTGTTCAAAGGAAATATGATCACCCTATATGGAAGAGTTACTAATGTACCTGCTATTATTCATGGAACATCTACCTAAGATGAATTTGAAGTCATTAAGTTTGTTGAGAACAATTCCCATTTCCTTCTTTTGCTAGGTAAGACTTGAATTGAGAAAGATAAGATCAGAAGGAAAGCAGAGGAAGAAGTTGTAGAAAAGAAAAAGCAAGAACTTAGGGATTTCATAGCTAGAAAAATAGATCGACTAATAGAAGAATAGAATGTTGATTTGAAGAAATAGAAGGAAAAATATTTAGTTGTTGAGGTTGAAAGAATGCAAGAAGGTTTGAAGGACCTATCCATGCAAGAAGAAAGTATATCCACCCAGGAAGTAGTAAGGGAAGGGAAATTAACTTCCAACCCTTTGAAAGAACATCAGTAACGCAAAGTCACTACGCTAGAAGAATATAGGAATAAGAATGGAAAGAGGAATCCATAAACAATTAGAGAGATTCAAATCACAGGAAAGAAGGAAAGGAAGCTCAGTAAGAAGAAATACAAGTTAGAAAAAATATAGGAAGTTACAAAGAACAAATAGAATACTTCGCAGGAGGTAGGTTTGTAGGATTTGAATGTCATTGGAATAGCAAAACCGCGCAGAATGGGACTTCGCCCTAGCGAAGCTATATGACAGTTGGAGGGACCTTTACCATTAGAATGACACTCCAAAACGGCTAGGAAACACATTTATGGGTGGATAGACCATTGTTGGATGTTGAGATCGTGCCATAATGGACATATTCGCATTAATGGAAGTAGTCCTACCCGTTGGAAGAATCTGTTACGACGCTCACATATTTAACCCGTCTGACGCTGCGCCAGGACCACTTTTCGACATCCGTGATTAACTGAGCTATCATATATTTGATCGTGTGTCAAACTGTGATTTTGGAACCTAGACGTTGCCATCTATTTTACCTCCATATGTGCATTCGCCTACCCTGACCTCATGAACATACTGAGTTAGAGAAGTCCATCAAAGAGGTTCTTAAGAAGTTTATGGCTGATAGAGCTATGTCTAAAGGTGTTTAGGCATCTTCGACTAGGGGACTCCAAGATTCCCCTTTGATTGGATGATGTTCAGGCCATACTAACCCCATGACTGAGAATTGAAGTAAGGATCACGACGATCTGGATAATGCGAAGAAGATCCCATCAATCTTACCTAATTATATCCCTCATTTGGGTAGCACAGTTAACCACGAAAGCATCCCATGGGACTTTGAGTACACATTGACCACCGTGTACATTCTGAAGGGAATATGCATAGTGGGAAGTCAGTTGGGATAGATCCCTCTACTAAAGAAAAATGATTTCAACCTTGGAGACATAAAGAACTACACCATTCTCGGGCCCCATAGATATTTGATGAAGACCACTGGGAAGAAGCCTTGCATCATTTCCCATTCATGGATAAAGGAGCTGGCGTAGTCCACAATACTTAATGTGATGAAGATTCCTCATTTTGGCTGACATCAGGAGTTTAATGCTTGCATTAAACTCCTCTTGTCATGCTATCATGGTGGATACCTATGGCTCAACAAGAGGATTACTGTGGATCTAACGTTGATCCACTTAATTACAGGATTGAGCATGCAGGGACCCAACCCTTAGCAATTCTACCCAGGGAACACCTTAGATCGCTCCCTGGTACAATGCATCAAGGAGGCATATGGAGAATTTGAGAAGCGAAAACAAGGCTACAAGGTAGCCTCTATATAGGATGGCACAGTGCACGTCACTTTCCAACTCATAGCTAGAAATATTGTATGTAATAATCACCCCACACAGGTCCTCGAGTTCATGGTTGACCTAGCAGGAAAATGCATGGAGGGGATGCAGATGAATTGGGTGAGTTACCTCGTCAACGATCTTGAGAAAGAACTTCACAAAGTGTAGGATCAGGGATATGAGTTCCACTTTAGCTGGATGCTTGTGTTGATTTCATTTATCGTTTGGCAAATTCCTGAGGTAGCAACTTTTCCAGAAATTCCACCATCGGAGCCATTGACAGCTAGATTTTCTACATTATGGTACACAAATAACATGTCTAAGAAATTCCAGTTGAACGCAGTGTTCCATGCCTACTATCAACAACTGAATGTTGGCATAGATTCATTCCCACACATGACATCGCATACCTTGCACCAGTACAGATTGATAGCCAAGTTCTGCATATATCCACATTTTATTTATATCACTACACACAAGGATGAGAGCAAGGAAGAGTTAAATTATTACTATAAGCTGAATGACGAAGACATGGATAATATCACCAAGGAATGACCATAGGAGTTCCTTCTACTGGTTGGAGATGAAGAACTCTCCAATGCTGATATCATAGGAATACCATTGGTCACTCGGGTCGAGCATGTCGGACAGACCAGTGCAAAGAAGAAAAAGAAAAAGGAGGAAGTCCAAGATGTAAATACCGATGAGGAAGACAAAACCTATGAAGAAATTGGATCTCGCTCACCCATAGTAGGAGGAGGAGGAGAAGACCAAGAATATGGAGAAGTAGGAGGGGATGAAGGACAAGAGCAAGGAGAAGGTGAAGCTACACCATCGAAGAATCTGCCTACCAAAACAGTAACACCAAAGAAGAGGAAGGTTTCTCCATAGAAACCTTCAACAAGAAGGAAGACTCGCACCAATAATACCCAGCTAGAGGATATGCTCATAGAGGATGATATTGGTCTAGGCCACAAAGCAATGGAGGATGCATCCAAAGATATCTTGCAAAGATATGGAGCAAAGTAGGAATAACTGTATGTAAGGGTCGAGAAGGAGCTGAAGGAGATACAATGAGCTATTCAAGTTATTCACATAGTACCTACTGCGCCTTCCTCATTGGATATTGTAGAATTGAGGGATGATATTTCCCAATTGAGAATATTAGCAGATGCAACAGAGGCTCGGCGTCAGAAAATTCAACAAGAAAAGGAGAAGGCTATAGGAGCCTTATAGAAAGAGAAAGAGGAAGTCTTAGAGAAACTACAAGTTGCATGGTACTCTATAACTGCATATGAAAATGATAAAGACAAGTTTCAGGCAATGATCGAGGAGGACAATGTGAAGATACAGAGGGAAAAGGTCCAGTTCCTCACAGAGAAGACTACATTCAAAGAAGCAGTGAGAATATAACTTCTCTTTGTGCTGGGCTTGGCACAGGAAGAACATGAGTCAGTTGAGGTTCAAGTGGTGAAGCTCGTTGAGGCCATCCAACAACTTCAAGCAAGGATAATGGAGTTAGATATTAAAGAATTACCGAGAAATATGCAAGAAGTGCGCGATCAGAGGGAGGAAGCTTCTAGGAATGTAGTTGGAAGGATCAGATCTGTCGCCTTAGAATGAAAGCAACTGAGAAAAAAAAGTGTGTAGACTTATGAATGCCTTGCAGAAGATAGAAAGTTGAGGAAACTTGAAGCGTAACTACAGGAGGCGCAACAATAGGCACTGTCGGTACATGCACAAATGAAGTTACTTACTACAGTCGAGAGAATGAAGAGATCTCAAGAACAATGTGCAGTCTAGCAGTAGATTACTGCCATCCAGGGCAGAATAATGGAAGTCATAGAGAGGCTACAACTGGTGCAGGATGAAGCCTATATGGTGTTTGAAGATATCGAAGGACAAGGCTCGTAACTGGACCAAGTGGTTGTGACAGTGGAAAAATGCCTAGAAGGGCATGTTACAGAGCAGATGATCCAAAATCTCGCTGAGCAGGAGGCTCAGGAGAAGTAGCAAGTCGAGGAAACTCGAGCTAATATCAATCCCTTCAAAGCAGTGTTGCCCAGATCTGAGTGACTCTGGATGAGTCACAAGTGAGTGTTAGGGGCCTATTGGTCTCCGACCAAGTTTTGGGGAAATCTTGGTCAGGTTTGACCACTGTTTGGACTTCTACGTAGTGATCAAGAAAGAAACACCCAAGTGGAGATGAGATCACATATATCACTTGTTTTGTGGGATTTGTGGACCCAGCATGGGGTTCTTAGGGTTTTGTAACGGTTTATGGGATGTCGACCCATGGGTTTACCCATGCTTAGGCCTTTTTGTAAATGTAAAAGTATAAATAATTAAGAATATAGTGTAGAAAGGTGTGGATATCTTGCAAGGCCATGTGAAAGTAGTTTTGGGTTGCTTAGTGCAACAAACTGTGTATGTAAGGATCTGTTCTTGATATATGAGTTGGCTCTACACCTTGACCTGATTTTGGGAAGGTGGATCTGGTGCTTAGTGCGCAGATCACATGTCCGGTGTGAATCTTGCCTCTGTGGCTTAGTGCATAGGAGAAGATGACTATAAGAGATTGAGGCCTAATAAATAAGAAGGAGAAGTTGGTGGACGTAGCCCCACACTGGGGTGAACCACGTATATCATGTATTGATGGTTTGATTTTTTCTATGTTGTTTATGTTGTGGGTTTTCTTAGTGCATTGATTTGTATCTATGATGGATAGATATATGAATGCTTAGTGCTTTATTTATGTTGACTGTTCTATATCTGACTTATGATGCTAAGTACGATGTGTATTTTGTCAGTGTTACTGTGCCGATCTATTCTTAGGGTTTGTTCTGCGATGTGAATAAAGTTGATAAACTAATGCATGTATTTATTAAGTACTCTATGAAGTAATTGTAATCATAGATATGTGTCCCAGCTTGGTTACAGACACATGAGTCCTGTAACACCCCTTGACTCTACCTCGGGTGAGAATTTGCCTACTTCGCAGGTGTTTCCAAAAGGGTCGGTAGTTAGGGTTTTGTTGGTGCATTTTTTAAGCGTTGAACACTGGGTCCTCCCCAGTGCCAACATAGCCAGAGAAACACAAGGAGAAGGTCAACATTGAAGCTGGATGAATACAAAGGACCCATTACCAAAAGTAAAAGCAAGAAACTTTGTATTCGAATAAGTGGAATTCACATTCTTAGAACATCTAGGGATATGGTAGAAAGGAATGAACAACCACGAGGTGAGCATCATGAGGAGAGACAAGGAGGTGGAAGAGATGTTGCAATAAATCAAGGAATCCCAAGATTTGAAAATCGAAGGAGGGTAAGAGATTCTCCTCTTAATCGCCTAGGTCAGTGACATGATCTCCCTATTCTCCCTAAGGTTATCTTAAAGAAATTTTTTGGAGATGGAGCAATCGATGCAAAGAGGTATCTTCACTTGTTTCTTGATGTTTGTGATTTTCACCTTGTTGAGTATGATGATGTCATGGTAAAGTTATTTCTACAAACCTTGTGAGGAAGAGCATATGAATGGTACACGAAATTACCTAGAAGATCAATTCAATCATTTAATGACCTTGAATCCATGTTCCTGACTATTTTCACCCCTCCAATTGGTTATCATACCCTTATCACTGATTTCACCTAGATTGGCTCAAGGAATAATGAAAGAATATGATATTTTAATCTCAATTTCAATAAAACCTTGAGTAAAATTCTAGAAGATAAAAGATGGAATGACCCAGTCATACTCGGTTGTTATAAGAATGTAATGCCACCGAATGTGAAATATGCTACGAGAATGTTCCAAATGGATACTTTGGAGGATTAAATGACTAAATCCACTAATATGGAAGAAATTATGATTGAAATGGGTGTTGAACTTGATATTATTCTGGGAAAAGTACAAAGGCGGCTGGGAGGATTAAGTATTCATAACCAAGGAGCTTCTAGTTTAAGAAAGAATAAATAATTCAAGGAACCATACCATATTTAAAGGTAGACCCTGGGGTGGCACAAGAAACTAAGCAAATAATTAAAATAGAAAAAATGAATAGAACTTTCAAACAAATGTTGAATGAGATAACAAGACTAAGGAAGGGAGACAATTATGTGGAAAATACAAGAATGTTGGTCACATAGAAAATAAGGAACCCTCCCCAAGAAAATAGAGTGAGGTTTGAAAAAGCATGTAATCTTCAAGAACTAATAATTCCTAGACATACAACCCCCAACGCAACTATTTTGGATGATGTATATGATGAGAAGATGGTTGAGCAAGAGAATTATTACTCACCTGATGAAATCTTTGAAAATGCATAGATGGACGGATGAGAGACATCCATGTCTATATTTGAGGAGGGAAAAAAAGACCTCAACTCAAAAGAAAACATTGCCCAAATAAGAGGATTTGTAAATAGACCCAAGAATAAAGGCGATCTGAGAAGGAAAACCAAAAAGAAAAATAAAAATAAAAATAAAGTGACAAAAAGGCGAATGAGAAAGTGATGGATGCCGTTGGAAGTAAAAATCAACACCTGATGTCAAAATCCACTTAGATAATGTACAATGTTGTAGATGCTTTAAGTAGATTAAGGATAACTCTTCCCTTTACAAAAGTGGTGAAAATTCCCCAACAAAGGGAAAACATTTTGAAATTGTTGGATGATTCGTCTGAGAATGTAGAATTTGTTGTTACAAGTACAAAACAAAGCCATAATCAATCAACTTCCAAACTGAGAGGTAAAGTTCCTCCCTTTTACATTTCAATTGAAAATCACGATGTTGCACTACATAATTGTTTAATTCACATTGGCACAACCAATAATATCATGCCACTGGCGGTCATGGAGGCATTGGGTATGAGTTGTATCAAATATTACAAGACTGGTGAAAGTATATATGCAGTTGATTCTACAAAAGTGCCAGCTTATGGAGAAATCAAGGACTTTTATGATGGGATCACAATGACCCCCCATATTATTAGGGTTTTAAATATTATTTTGGTAGATCTTCCTATGCAATATGGAGTTTTACTGGGAAGAGAATGGTCATCCATGATCAGAGGATACATAATGAATGATGAAAGTTGCATGATCTTGCCAGACAAAAAAGGATAAATTATCAAGGTGCCTCATGAACCCAGGAAACCCTTATCTTTCGAGAAGAAGGATAATGAATTAATGGAGGATTATGTAGATGTTGGGATTGGAAACCATGCCATCCTAGACATGGAACAAAATTAAATCCTAGAGAAAGTTCAAGATATGGAGAATCAATAATGTCTATTGGAAGGCTATTGGAGGATGTCATTCGATGGAGCTTGTTCAAAATCCGGGAGTGGAGTTGGAATTGTTCTTATGAGTTCAAGTAAGATTGTGCATCAACATGCTATTAGACTAGAATTTTCATGTACTAATAACGAGGTATAATATGAAGCCTTGATTCAAGGAAAGATTCTTGAATAAGAAATAAAGATAGAACATTTAATTGTGACTGACAACTCTGAGTTGGTGATTAATCAGGTCACCAAGAGGTATAAAAGCAAAAAAGAAAGAGTTAAGTTATATTTCAAAAGAGTTAATGAGATGATGGAATCTTTCAGTTCCTTCAACATTTCTTTCATTCCAAGGGATAAGAATCATAAGGAAGATTCATTGGCCTTGGTGGCCTCATTTTCGAACCCAGATGATGTACAAATAAAAATGTCGTTTCAAGTAGAAAGAGCATTCCAACCTTCTGTGCCCGATAACATAGAATATTTGCAAGTGTTTGAGAATGATGAACAGTTGGAATTTTTTTTGTTAAAAGATGATGATGATGAATACGATCACATGTTTGTTTTCTTTAAATATTTTATACAATCTAAATCTCTTTTTTCAAAAAATGATCATGCTAAGAAGCTCCCGGAGAAATTTTCACCTCGAAAAGTGAAAGAAATAAGAAAGGTCAATATTGGAACTAGCAGTTCCCCAAAATATGTCAACTTCCAAGTCGATTGCACCAATGAATAAGTTGACCAATAGTTTCATTGTTTAAAGAGTACATTGATGTGTTCGCTTGGACCTATGATGATTTGAAATATTATGATAAAATGATATTCTGACATATCATTCCTTTGAGGGAAGAAGCAAAGCCTATAAAGGAAAAAATAAGGATGATGAACCCAAAAATGAAACCTATGGTAAATATTTGTTGGCACACATAGGGGTAGACCTAGGGTTCAATGCTTCAACATCACACCAACAAAACGCTAATTACCGGCCCTTTCAGAAACACCTGCGAAGCAGATGAAGTGTAACCCAAGGTAGAGGCAAGGGTGGTTGCAGGACTCAAGTGTCTACAACCTAGCTGGGGCATAGATCTGTGAGCACAGTACTTAACAAAGCACTTATCAATTAATATTCATTAGTATTTAACCCTTATTCACATCACAGGTCTAGACCCTAATTACAGAATAACACATTATTCAACAAGAGCTCACACTTCCAAGCACTTAGCATATAGAAATAGATCAGATCTAGCATTCATTCACATCACTAAGCACTAAGATACTATATCAAATACATCTAACAAACAGATCACAACACTAATCATAAATCACAACAATCACATAAGAATCATAAGCTCAAAGGAACCCCAACACAGGATATACGTGGTTCACCCCAGTGTGGGGCTACTTCCACCAACTCTTCTTCTTATTTATTGTCTTCTATTAATCTTATTTACATGCACAGACCCTCATAACCCACTCTGCATAGTACATGAGATATGCGCGCACATCGTCAGATCCTCCTTCCCTGAAATAGGTTCAAGCACAAATCCTTCTTATAGTCTGCACATAAGATTCTTACAATCACGTGCACTTATCTCTGCAAGTTCTCAATGCACAGTATGCACAGAGCTATCTCAATCACATATATCCGACTACTTACATTACGTGCACTTAGCATAAAACAACACTTAGCTTACAAATGACTCCTTCTTACATCACCTAGATTTATATTTATACTTTACAAAAGGGGCCTAAGCATGGGAAAATACCATGGGTCAACATCCCATACCTGTTACATAAACCCTAAACCCAAAAATATCTGAAAAGAGGGAGAGGTCCCATGATCTGCGCTCCACCTTCGAATAGCCTGTCAAAGTTCCAAAAATGGTCAAACATGAACAAGGTTCTCCAAAACTTGGTCAAGGGCCAACACGACCCCAACACTCACCTATGACCCATCCCGAGTCACTCAGATCTGGGTAACTTTGCTTCGAAGGCCTTGAGCTTAGCTTGAGATGCCTCAACCTGTTACTTCACCAGAGCCTCCTTCTCGGTGAACTCCTGAATAATCTTCTTTGTCACAGCTCCTTCCAAGCATTGTTCTACTGTGGTGACCACTTGTTCTAGATCTGCACCTTGTCATTCAATCTTCTCAAAAAGTGTGCAAGCTTGATCCTATATTGGCTAGAGTCACTGAGTCACTTCCATGACTCTACTCTATATGGCATGGACCTACTGCTAAACCATGTACTATTCCCAGGACCTTTTCATCCTCTGGACCACTGACAGAGGCTTCAACTATTCCTGCATTGTTGTTGCTTGCTGATTTTCTTCCTGGAGATGTGACTATAGTGTCCTTAGTTCGGGGTCCTCTACAAGATGCTCGTAAGTCTGTGCACTTCGACTACTGAGATTTTTTCATTCTAAGGCCAATGCCTTGATTCTCTGGATTGTGCTCTGGGTAGTTTCTTCTCTCTGGTCTCCCACTTCTTGTGGAGTGGTTGGAACTTCTTGGAACTCTAGTTCTGCTACTCTCTGTTGGAGTTGCTGAATGGCTTCAACAAGATTCACCACTTGATCCTCCACTAGGTCATCTTCCACCTATTCTAGGCCCGTCACAAAGCAAAGTGCTCTAATGACTGCTTCTTTCACTCCAATCTACTCCACGAGAAACTGTTCTTTCTCCTTCTAGATCTGCGCTCTATCCTCTGCAAACTTGGCTTAGATGTTGTATTTTTCTTGTTGTGCAACCTTAATTTGTTCTATGGCTTCCTCTCTTGCTTGCTTCAAGGCCTCTGTGGGCTGCTCTTTTTCCTTCTGGATACAATGAAGGAAAGCTTTGGTCGCATATGATATTATTCATAGCTCGGTAGGCTCATCTCCCAACTCAATCCCTTCAGATGAGAGAGGCACAGTGGACACTGCATGGCTAGAGTAGAGGGATTTTTGTACCCCTTTCAACTCTACTTCAATCCGAACATCCATGGTTTCTTGCTTGGCTTCGTTGCACTATAAAATATCTTCTGATGTATCTGATACAATGCTGATGATGAGATCTATGTCATCCATCATGAGCACATTCTACATTTGTGTTTTACTGGCTTTTGACTTCTTCCATGATGTAGGTTTCATGGGGGAAACCTTTCTTTTCTTGGATGTCTCAGCTTCATCAAAAGGATCCCCAGGTGGTGTTACTTTGCCTTGATTCTGCTTGTATTCTTCTCCTTTTTCCTCTTCTTTGTCTACTTCGTCACCTCCTCCTCCTCCAGGTGAATCTGAAGCAGTCTCTTCTGATGCGCTATTCAAATCCTGTATCTCTTCCTTCTTCTATTTCTAGGTGAATCATACTCTTCGCGAGTAACCATAGGACTTCCGATGAGGTCGGGGTTGTATAGTTCTGCCTGGTTGAATGGAATAAGGAACTCTATTGGACATTCCTTAGTTATTTTTTCCATGTTCTCCTCTATGAGCTTATAATAATATTTGATTTCTTATTTATTTTTGTCTGCACGCAAAATGATATAACTAAAATGTATATCTACGCGAAAGTTCACAAATGGTCTGAACCTGTGTAGGGTGTTTGGCGTCATATGAGAGAAAGACTCAATATCCCTTTTCAAATGCAGGTAATAGGTGTGGAACATCGTGTTTGAATACCATTGTTTAGCCATGTTGCTCGAATACTAGAGTGTAGTGAACTTCGCAGCTAATGGTTCAGATGACTCAATCTTAGGGAAGGTCGCACCTTTCGACATCTCGCAAGCAATAAAGGTGATGAGGATCAACAACCAAATGAAATGAAACTCATAACCCTGATATTGAGCTTTGCAATAGTATTTTTCTAATTGGTTGATGAGGTAGCTCACCCAGTTCATCTGTATTCCTTCAATGCATTTTCCCGTGAGGTCAACGACGAACCCTGTGACCTGCGTGGGTTTGTTCTTCCTTACTAGCTTACCAGGGATAAATTGGTAGGCTAGGCACACTACACCATTCTATATGGAGGCTACCTTGTATCCTCAATTCCCCTTCTCCACATCACCATAGGTATCTTTAATTTTCTGCGCCAGGGAGTGATATGCAGCCTTCCATGTATAAAATTCTTGTGGGTCTATTCCTTGCATGCTTAATCTGGTGATCTGATGGGTCAACATAGGATGTACGGTGATGCTTCTATCCAGCCACAAATAACCACCATGGAAGCACAAAAGCAGGAGTTTAATACAAATTTTAACCTCCTGATGCCTCCAAAGTGGGGTATCTTCATTACATTAAGAATGATGGACCTTGTGATGTCCATGGTCCACGACTGGGGGATGATATTCGACTTCTTCCTCTTTGTCTTGGCCAAATACTTATGTAGTGTTGCGCCTCTTTCATCACCTTAGTGAGCAAAATAGAGGTGCTTGCAAACTTATTTGGGTTTTCTAAGCAGGATAGTTGTAAGGGAAAGGGTTAGAGAAAGAAATATAAAAGAACAACTAAGAATTAAACTAACAAATAAAACAACAACTAAACTAATGAGCATAGGGACATAAGAATCAAAGAAACAATAAGACCCATGTCACCAATGGTAAGGTTGATATTAGTGAAATAAAAAACCAAGAAGAAAGAGGACTATGGGTCCCTTCTTCCTCCAAGGGAGGGCTCTTGGACCCCCACAAACAATCTCTTCTTACAACTTTGAGAAATGAAAATGGTGAAAGAACTCCAAACAAATCCACTCAAGGGGTGAGATGGATTGCCCAAAGCAATGATGCTAGTATACTCTTGGCAAGAATAGAGGATTCTTCAAGAGAATAGTGGCAGCATAACCTTGCTATGAGACTCCTTGAAAAATGAAGTGTATCCATGGCCTTTTTATAGCATTCCTTTGAGTTATTGTCCAACTAGTTTGTAGTGTTTAAAGAGGCTAATTAGGGCATTTCTAGGTCTTTGACCAGCCACCCAGTTGAATCCAGTCCAGATTTGAGTGTCAAATCAACTTGGAAGCTGAACCAAAAGTGGGTGGGAGGCCGACCACTCTCATAAATGCGTTGTTTCTCAAGTGCATGGATTTTTGCGACAACAGTCACGCATCGTGCACATGTGCACGATTTCTGCATTCCTGTTTCGCGCATGTGCGTGTGTGCCCTATGTCTTCATAACGCCCTTTAATTTTTACACTAGTTGTATAGTTTTGACCCTTTGGAAATGATTTTGTGTTAATTTGGGTCCATGGATGACCTCATAATTGTTTGACGATGCTGAATTCTTGTAACCACTTGCGGACAAAATTTCAGTGATAACAGATGCCCCCTGATGGATGAGGTTAGGAGCATATGTATAGCCAAAATCCTTCAATGTTTCTTCTACTGAGATTGTTGTTGTAAGAGAGAGTAATAGTGGGATTGTCAAGAGTTCCCCATTGGAGGGAGAAGGGAACCTATAGAACCCAACCTTCCAAAAGGTGTGTAAAAAATAAATTGTGTACAAACAAGGCGGGCATGCCCCATGCTCATGTCATGTAACTTAAAAAGAGGAATGAAGTGTTGATGTAGAAAACTATAGCGCCCTCGGGGGCGGTTGTGATAAAGGAAGAAGAAAATTCTGTGGAGTAACATACTATGAATAGTAGGCAGTGACATCTGTAAGAAGTATCACGGATTCTGTAGGCATTGATGGCCTAGCCAAGTTCAAAGGTCTTCGGCAAGTATAAGAACTAACTGCAATAGTCACAAAGTAAGACCCACCATAACATGAGAAAGTGTTGATGTCAAATGTTATGGGGGTCAATGATAGCAGGGAGCAATTGTGGTTCTCCCTGTGCCATTCGAGATCTCTCATTGGTAAGGTGATGAGAGTCAAGATACTGTCGCCCTTCTGGAAAACTGTGCCGATGTTGACAAAAGGGGGACGTGACTCCCAGAAGCAAAAGGACTTCGTGAAATCTACTAGGTGAGGTTAGGAATTTGGAAGAGGTACATGGTCGAAGTCAAGATATATGGAGACTCAAGATTGCCCTTGGTTGGGGGTATATGTGAAGTATAAGTGGCTGCAACCATTCAACTAAGTCGAGTGTCAGGGGGACAACAAGACGTGGGTGAAGTTGTGCCAGAGGCAGGACAAAGTGAATAAACTTAGAGGGCAAAGGTAAGTGGCCTATGGGATACTCAGAGGATATGGAAGATGTTAATAAGGGTAGATGATAAAGAGTTCCCCAACCAAGGGTGACATGGGTTACGTTTTCCAAAAAGGTGAAGAAGGTCACCAAAGGTGACGAAAAAAAGGTAATGTAACTGCTGGAAACAAAGGCGTTTATACAATAAATAAAGAATAATTTGGGATAAGTTTACAAATACAGAAACGGGTGCCCCAATGTAACATGGCTGGCCCAGGTAGGGCACAATTTGCTTGGAGTACTGGTGGAGGGTGGGGGGGCCCATGGGTAGGTTTCTGTATGAGGTAGGTGAAATGAAAGGGAATTTGCAGATGGGCAAACTGATTGTGGATGAGATGGAGTGTTCATGATATTGCGGAGGTGCAGTCA
Source organism: Picea engelmannii (assembly GCA_009831015.1). NCBI lineage: Eukaryota > Viridiplantae > Streptophyta > Pinopsida > Pinales > Pinaceae > Picea > Picea engelmannii. The sequence goes on from ML780067.1 coordinate 412,920, forward strand.
AAAATAGAACTTTGAAGATATTATCTGGGAGTCCTGTGGGAAAGCTAGAAAAATGAGGAGAATGAGTATGTGGCTGATTTGCAACATGATGTAAGACTATCGGGACTCCCATCCCTAAAGGTTTGATAAATAACATGAGTGTCAATGTGAAAAAGGGTGCTATGAATGGGAAAACTCATGTGGGTAAGAGTGCTACCGGGTGACAGTACCGAAGATGCAAATGGAGGTGTTGGTACTGCAGAGCCGGAGATGGGGATCCTTCAGGCAAATGTCAGAGGGTGTGATTGGAGATGAAAATAAGATTTAGAGGGAATGACTACATGCCAGTACTGAGTATATACCTAAAGGGTTTGCATTGATGTATGATTACCAAGTACTTGCACACATGAAAACCAAATACCCAACATGAACAATATCTGAAGAGAATCAAACATATGAGCATTTATTTGATAATTTTGAATATGCGCATTCGTACCTGGTCAGGGTATGAAAAAATGGCATCCCAGAGGCTCGGGATGAAAAGAGGCTCAGGGACCGTCGTGATGTAGATGACAGGATGTTGATCCCATGGCTGAAGATGGATCGAGAAATGGACACTCAGAGCTCCTGGAATGGTGAGTGGAAGTTTGGTGAAGTATTTAGAGGAGATTTGGATATTCTGGGAGGACGAGGCATCCAATCGAGGACCAGCGAGCTTCAAGTTAGTGGTTTGATCATCTTGCATAAAATTAGGGTTTCCATTTTTGGGCAGGGGTTGTACGGAGGGTTGTAAAAGAGGTTTTATGGGTGTGGGCCCCCATGTGCACGGGTGATTCGGGAATGTGTGCGTACAAGTGTGTGCCTACCATTCGAATAACCGTACATGGGTGCACGGTTGTATAGTGGGCAGGCGCGCTTTGATACGCACCTGTACATGGGACACAGGCGCATGGAAGCACCCCTATGGGGTAAATAGGCATGCACTGAGGTGCGCTTGTGAGATGGACAGGCTCGTCTGTGGGGTGAACATGAGCGCATATGTGCATGCCTATGGAGTGAATAGGTGTGGATGTGTGCGCACTTATGGGTTAAACAATCGTGCCTTGGAGGCAAGGTGGGCGGCTGTAAAACTTGGTTTTTAATGTTTTGGATGGTCAATATAGCTGACCAACGATCATTTTATGTGGCTGCAGGTGATCATTCTGCACGATGCCAGTCGATTGGCGAGAGCGAGACTGGTCTCAGTTGAGGGACGCCGTGGCTATTGAGGAGCCTGGGGTATGTGCTACTTTGGTATCCTGTGGGCTGCTAAAGTTTTTTGAGTGCCCATTGATACGGGCATAGTAGTATCTCCTGCAGTTCCTTATCCAGATGTGGAGTCTGGACCTACATTGTTTCATAGTGTAGGGAGAGTAGATTTCCTTCACTATGGTGGAGGACATATACTTTTTGATTGGGCTCCCATTTTGGGGAACAACCCTATCGGCAGAGCAGGTGTTACCGAGGGATGTGACACTAGCGATGGTTGGCCGGAGGTACTATTCGGGGGTGAACTTTATGTCTGGCACCATTGTGAGTATTGGGGCGATGGATTCTCTAGCACATCACTGTATAGCAGTGATGATTGTGAGAGTGTATGGGTCCCTTGTGACGTAGCGAATCAGTGGTGGTCAGTTGTGTGTGATGGAGAGGGTACTAGCTGGTGAGCACTTCACCTGAGAGCTTACACAACATGCCATGATGGTAGGGTAGCTGGACCACTTTTGGTCCATGGATATAGGAGAGTTTGCCTTTGGTTCCATCCTAGTGGCCTGGTTTTTGGAGAGGGTGCCTATGTTGCACCCTAGGATTTTATTGGGTGCACCTGGGGTGCGAGAGCCGTGACTAAAGCGATGGTTGATTGTTTTTCTTCACCATGGTGGTGGTGAGGGTGGCCACTTCTTTACTACTGAGGTGACATAGGTGTGGCAGCAGATGCCGCATGTGATTTTATAGTTCCCATATGCGGGTGTTGACTTCAGGGGGGATCCGAACATGTTGTTACCTCCAGGGGAGGTTTTTGACCATTGAGGTATGTTTGTGATTTATATATATATGTTTTTTGAGATAGCATGACATATGTATATGATATAGATGATGATACTATCTGTTTCTTGTTTGTATGTGTAGATGTGGCACCTTGTGGGCGCGAGATGGAGTTTTTGAGGGCACCGGCTCGCCAGGAGCCAAGGAAACAGCCATGGGGAGGGCCTTGGGTCAGAGAGAGATGTCAGCGTGAGGACGTCGAGACGAGACCAGCTGATCTTGAGAGAGCAGTGAGGAGACGTCAGTTTGATGACCCAGGTGTTGGGTCATCACATGCTCCTCCGGCGTATGTCGGAGCAGATTTTGAGGACATTTGCTGCTGCCTGGAGGTGGTGCTACAGGGTGTCCCTGAGGGCATGTGGTCACGTATCCAAGATGAGGGAATCCTGGAGCAGTGTGTGGGGATTCAGCCGCCATGGAGGGCTATGGTACGACGGGTAGCAGTAGCAGGTGTTGCTATGATTGGCCAATTACCTTCTAGTCAGGAGGGACCAGTAGTGGGTGGGGGACCATCGCCTGAAGGATGGGTAGGAGGTGGTGCTCTAGAGGCACCTTGAGTGGTACTCTATGTATTTTTTTATTTTTGTGTATAGGCTAGTGAGCCCATTTGGTATCGAGGTGATTCACTGACCTGCAGATACTTGTATTTTTGTATGTAAACGTTTGGATGGCACTGTGGACCATTTTATATATACATGAGTATACATATTGAGATCTATGTGGTGTTTACATGTGTTTTGTTAATGTTTGATGATGTCTATTCTATGTATATGTTGTGATAGGTTTTTGATATGTTTATGTATGTGTAGAGGTAGCTTGATGTGATATATGCCAGTCTAACACAATATTAGCTAAGTTATCCATAATTTGATTCAATTGTCTTGGAATATGTGTAAATGTAATAGAATTGAAATGTCGAGATAAAAGTCTAACCTGCAGGTATTTTCTAAAGAGGCAAGGATCACGTCTGCGGTACACATTATTGAGCTGGAGAACAATGAGTTGAGAATCGAGAAAGATGCTAAAGTGATGAATACGATGATGCTAGGCATTGGCTAGGAGGCCAATGACGACAGTGTATTCGACTTGGTTGTGGTCGTTGAACCCAAACATATGCCGATCGAATGGAGAATTTCATGTGAGCGGGTGTAGATAACCTAAGCGGCTGAAGTGATATTTTGTGTCCAATTGCTGGCGCCGTTGGCGTAACCGATGTGGTAGGCCGGTGGAGGAAGCATCTGTCAATAGCACGAATGATAGTTTAGACGTGAGGGATGGAAAAAAGATTAAAAACACTATAAAATAAATAACCTAAAGTAGAATGACTATGTTTAAGGATAAAATTTCTTTAAGTATAACTCGTTGATGGGTTTTTTGAGAGAGAGGCCTTCGGGAGAGGCCAGGATGTATATGCCTTTGGTGAGGCAATGTTGGATAATGTATGGGCCATGCCATAGTGACTCGAATTTGCTGTGGCCAAAGGTATCATGAGAGATATCGTAAGCAAGGACGAGGTCACCTTCGTGAAATGAGTGAAGGTTGACATGTCGATCAAAAGTGGCCTTTGATCATTTTTTAGCTTCCTCATTGTTCTGTAATGAAGATCGACGATCTTCATTTAGGGAATCTAAGTTTAGAAAGCGTTGCTCCATTGGAGCAGTGTCAAGTAATAGCTCAATTGCAGTGCGTAAGGTGGGAATTTCTCAGTCGATGGGTAGAGTGGCCTCAACCCCATGGACTAGATGAAAGGGTGTGAAACTAGTAGCTATTTTCACAGTCGTGCGGTAAGCCCATAGTGCAGAAAATAACATGCGATGCCAATTGATCTTATGTTTATTAACTGTGTGTTGTAACATGGTCTTAAGGACCTTGTTAACTGCTTCGACCTGTCCATTAGATTGAGGGTAATAGGGTGAGGCAAATGCATGAGAGAATCCCAACCAAGATGAGAGTTCGACAAAAATCTCATTCTCGAAGTGTTTCCCGTGATCAGAAACTAATTGGAGTGGTACGCCAAAGCAGGATATGACGTGGTTAAAGAAAAAACGCGCTACTGTGTCAGCGGTATTGTTGAAGGTGGGCATAGCTTCAGCCCATTTGGTGAAGTAATCGACTGCGACAATAATGTATTTGTGTCCATTGTTGTAGGTATGATTACAAGCCATGAAGTCAATGCCCCATTTACAAAAAGGGTCAACAGTGATGACTGGATGAAGAAGAGCAGGTGGTGCTTGGGCTTTCTTGGCATAAAGTTGACACTTCTCGCATCGTTTCACGGTGTGAATGCAATCATGAAACAAGGTAGGCCAAAAGTAACCTACTCAGATAATCTTCTAAGTAGTGGATATTCCCGAAAGATGGCCCCCACATGCATCGATGTGGTAGTCATTTAAGACTCTATTGGCCTCGTCAATGGTCAAGCATCGACGAAGAATGGTGTCGACCCCTCATTGGTATAAGATGTCTCTAATGAGGAGGTAGCGGGGGGGTTGGTGGCGTATACAATGAATATCATCTCGTGAAAGGTGGTTACTAAACTTTTGAGTTCGGAGGTAGAAAAGGAGGTCGCCGTACCAAGGATCATCCGAAGTGATGTAAAAGAGGTGTTCGTTGGGAAAGTCAGTATTGACCAGGGCACTGGTTGTGTCAGAGGGGAGGGCCATGACAAGTTCGATGAGAACGAGAGCTTTCTTGCTCTTGGGCGTTGATAATTCAAGATTGTACTCCTGAAGGATAACGATCCATCGAGCAAATTTGCCATTAATTTGCTGACGATGGAGTAAGTATTGCATAGGGTTTGAATCAGCTATGACCTTAGTCGTGTGAAGAAGAATATAATGACGCTGTTTCTGGACTGTGAGGACAACTGCTAGGGCAAGTTTCGCTTCGTGTTTGTACTTTAGGGGTGGCCCTGAGAGGTTTTTACTAAAATAGTAAATGACATGCTCATGATTGTCATCACTGAGTTGGATGAGAACTCCTGCTACAGAAACTATCGAGGCTGAGACGTAGAGGATATAATTGCGATTGTAATCGGGAGCACTAATTAAAGGGGCGTTGGAGAGTGCCTCTTTAATATCGTCAAATGATTGTTGGGCATGTTTATCCCAGTGGAATGGGATGTCATGGCATAGTAAGAAAAGGAAACCATGTGCTCAAGTGGCGTAGTCTAGGACAAATCGAAGTAAGAAGTTGGCTTTTCCTTGTAAGCTCTATAATTGGCATAAAGTCCATGGGGGGGGGATCTCAGTGATGGCCTGGACTTTGAGGGGATCCACAGTGATATCACTTTGGGAAATGATGAAGCCAAGGAGGCGTCCGGTGGTGATGCAGAAAATGCACTTGAGAGGGTTCAAACGGATGTTGTACTGGAGACAATGTTGAAAGACAATCCGTAAATCCTTGAGATGTTGGGTGCGGTGTTTGGATCGAGCGACGACATCATCCAAGTATGGGAGAATGATATGGGCTAGATCATGAAAAATGTATGTCATTTCCCGCTAGAAAGTGGTGCCAGTGTTTTTTAGGCTGAAAGGCATGACATGATAAGAAAACGTACCCCAAGGGGTGGTGAATACGGTTTTATATTGAACGACCGGATGGATTTGAATTTGGTTATAGCCAGAGAAACCGTCCATGAAGGACAAAGCATCGTGGCCAGGGAAATCATTGATAATTTGATCGATGAAAGGCATTGGGAAGTTGTCTTTGGGACAAGCATGATTGAGATCATGAAATTCCATGCAGACGCATATGGTGCCCTGTTTCTTGTTAACGGGTACAGGGTTGGAAACCCATGATGTGTAGGCGATGGGGTAAATGAACCCAGTCGTGCATAATTTGTCAATCTAAGTTTTGATGGCCGCTGCTTTGGATGGGTGTAGAGGTCATTGTTTTTGATGTACAGGTGTAATGTCAGTCCAAGTGTCTATATGATGTTCAACAATAGATGGATCGATGCCAAGTATTTCTGTGTATGACCAAGCAAAAATATCCCAATATTCTTGGAAGAGTGATTTATAGGCGGGGATTTCTTGAGGAGGGAAAGATGTGCCAATGGTGATTTCCTCGAAGACTCCAGTTTTGATGGAAATATCGAGTTTGATGGTCAGGGAAATGTTGGCCATATTTCCTTCTTCAAAAGCATCAGGGGCTGGGATGGGGTTATTGAACCAGTCGATATTCTCTGATGGGATAAAATCCTTGGTTTTGACTGTGTATATGGTGTTTTGGGTAGGAAGCGTGATGGATTCCTTTGAAAAGAAAAGTGCTCTATGATGTAGCGGATCCCATGGGTAGTCGGGGGTGTTTAGCGCCTCGAGTATGTCCTTGTCGTAGTGGAACTGGTGGGAATACAAGGGGTCTAACAGAGCGATATCGGTGACTGTTGCTATGTGTTTTTCTTCTGGTGAATCAACATGGGGAACCATGCAGTGAGATTGTGATGGTTCGCTCTACATAAATCAAATATCGAAGTACTGAGGAGTACCCGTGGTAGTTGGATGTAAACTTTCCGTAAGGAAATGAGTGGGAGAGTTGGGGGGTGAATCCTCATATAAGTCATCCAAGAACCATGGAGGCATTGGAAGGGCCTCGGGTTCGGGAGAAATGACTAGAAGGATCTCTAGTGACGAGGTAAGGTCAACTATCGATTCTGTGGGTCTTTAAAGCAGGGTAAATTGGTGTTGCCTGTATTCAAGGATAATAGGATACTGGTATGTAAAATGATCTAAGGATTCACATAGAGAGGACGGGCATCTCATACATTCATTGACTGAAGTTGTGACACAATGGATGTGAGTGATTTTTGGTAGGGATGACGTGTCTAGACTGGGTTCACTCTGGAAGCTTTGGTGTACAATGGCTAATGTCTGCCGAAAGTGTGGCAGTGCTGGGCAATGGTGAGTATAATGGCCATATTATGAACATATAGTGCAAGTGAATTTGGTTCGCAACCCTTTACTACTTGAATGAGGAGTGGTAGTGGTAGTACTGGCTATAGTGTCGAGTGTTGAGGGAGTTTGATTGAGTGGAATCAAATGTCGTAACTCTGGTAGAGATGGGAAGTTGTTGGTTTGGTGTCCATATTTCTCACATAGCGCACAAGGAGGTTGGATGCATGGGGGAAGTGGAGCTGTGGGCTCCTTCTTCTTTCTCCTTCCCCCAGCTGGGGCAGGGGGGGTAGTGAGTGGGGGTGTAGAGGGTATGGTGGGAGTGATTATGGGAATCGTCATTGGGATTCCTTCCGTTTGGGGGGGAAGGGATGGTCGAGGGACCATTTCAGGTGGATGTAAATACCAAAATGAAATTGCTAACACCATATTAGGGAGGGTAAGCTTTGTGGCTACCTGGAATGCTTGTACACCCGGTGGGGGGTAGAAGAAGGGGATTTGAGTGATGGCTTGGGGAACTATTTTCCAAACTGGGATATGGCCTTGGGGAGGGGTGAAATTGTGGACTGGCGAGGTTGAAAAGTTCACAGGAGGCTTGTGAGGGGGGAGTTATGTGATTGGTGAGATGTCAGATATAATAGAAGCCTCCCTAGGAGGGGGGTTATCCTCTATGTCAGTTCCGTTAGATGATATGGTGCATACCTGATTGGAAGGATGAAGGAGCGGTGGTGCTCCATGGTAAGTTCCTAACAATGATGGATCTTTGAAATTTTTGGGACCCATTTAGATGAGGGGATATGCGTCATGACTCGTGTGAATGAGAGGAAGAATGTTATCGATGTTGGCAGAAGGGTTAGGCTCATAATGTGAGACTTGGTCAATGGTAATGATCTTCTCGTTGTGGGGGAACATCATTGTTCGAAAGACAGAAGAGGCAACTGCCTTCATAGCGTACATGTAGCTATGACTGAACAGGATATTATAATCGAGTGAGGCGTCGATAACTTCGATGTCGATGAGAATAGTCTTTCCCCCGAGTTCTATGGGGACATTTTGGAAGAGCCCTTTAGGAGATGATGGTCGTTCGTCATAGGCTCATAAGGTAATGGAAGAGAGTATGAGTTCAGGGGAAACAAGTTTCTGCCATACAGATTTGGACATAATGCATGTAGATGAACCTTCATCGATGATACACCGACAAACTGTGATGTTTCGTATTTTTACTGGGATTTGAAAAGTGATCAAGGCAGGAAGGCAAGGTTCTCTGTTGTCGAGATCAAATGTAATGAGTCGAGTATCTGTGGGGTAGACTGCCCCCAAGGTGGAAAGTAATGATTTCCGCTGAGTGGGACAAGTCTGAAGGAATTCTAAGATTGACATGGTAGATGGAGATTGTGCTAAGTCATCAACCAAACTGTAATTATGAGCTGCCCTAGCCTGTGGGTTGTGGACATTCCTACGCAATGGAATGCGAGGGATGCGAAGAGGTGGTTTTGTGTTAGGGCGAGGGATCACCAACGAGGGTCCTATTGGTGCGGGGATTGTCTCTGGAGAAATGGGAGGAGACTCAGGAGGTGCATGATACTGACGATTGCGTGTTTGCAGAAGGATTTCTTCCTCACTAGTGAGGAGGATCATGCGATCTGCTGGATTGTTTTGATTGAGGTACTGTCCCAACTGTGGTGGGGTAGGTTGTATCTATTGTTGAGTGTTCATCACTCTCTGGTGTGGAATGGGATTTTGTAGCACGCCTAGTGGGGGTTGTTGCATGTATTGCTGCGGGGCCTACTGTGGTGCAGGTAGTGATGGAGGATGTGGTAGACTGCCAGAGTCTTTCAACTGTTTAAATTCAACAATTTGGGGGCAATGATGAGTATAATGACTGAACTCACCACAAAGAGCACAAGGGAAGTTGGTTTTAACAGTATTGTTATTTCTCCCTTGACGCATATTGTTATTGCCCCCCTGAGGGTTCTGATTTCCTTGGTTCTGGTTGCCCCCAGTAAGTTGATTCTGCTGGGGTTGATTCCCACCTTGACCTGGGTTGTTATTGTTCTTGTTTCTCCCTTTCATCTTGGCATTATTTGACGGGTGGGTTGGATTTTCCGTATTCAGCTGTTCAAAATTTTGATATTGCTGAATGGGAGAGGGTTGAACAAAATTCACCCCAGAATGAGGATGTGGGGGAGCCATGGGTTGTGGGGGACCAGGAAATTTAAGGTACATATTCTGTGGGGGTAACGATCTGTAAGGTATATAGGAAGGCGTGGTTCTTTCTCTAGTACTATAAGTTGAGGTAGAGGGGGTATCAGAACTCGTTTGAATAGGTGGGTGTATGGGGGGTGCCAATGGTGGCCCGCTGATGGGTGGAGGCATAGCAACAGGGTATGGTTTTTGATAAGGGGGCGGGGGGTAATGAGAGGTGCCTCTATATGCTGGTGGGTATTGAGGTGTTCCATACATTGGTGGTTGTTGGGGTTGTGGACCGTGGTGAGTGTTATTACCAATCAGTCCATTTTCTGAATGAGACATCCCAGGTTTGTCTTGGCCAAATGACGATGGCTTCTTCTTCAGACTGAGGGAAGGTGGAAGCCACATCCTTACCAAGGAGAGAAACAAGTGATCTAAGAAACCAATCAAGACATTTTTGTTTGGTGGTTTCTGCTTTGCATAAACTACGTCGCCTACGCCACTCGTGAATGTGATCAGCGATATGTGTGGCTGAGGTTTGTTTGAAATCAGAAAGTAGTTCTAGACCATTGTCATGGTGGATTGGTAATTGGAAGAAGGTCAAAAATTCTTTGGCCAAGGACTCGAAAGTTGCATGGGACCCTGATTTTTCATCTACATACCATTTGGTTGATGGGCCAGTGAGTGTGCATTGAAATAATCGCAATCTGATGGAATCATCCATAATGTTGTTGGAAGAGAACCATAGGTGGAAAGTCATGACATGATTGGCAGGGTCATCCCCTACCTTTCCTTCAAACTTGGGGATGTCTGAAGGTAGTTTGGTGGGCATTGCAGGCCATGTGGGGTCATGCAATATGGGATCATTGGTGAGTTTTCTTAGATCTGGTATGTTAAGAGAGGCCAAAAATGGCATCAATAGTGTGGTTGTAGGATTAGTTCCAGCCATGGTGTGAGTATTCTGTGAACCTGACCCTTGAGGGGGGTTAGGTGGGTTGGTACTTCCCCTTGGAGAGGAATTTGTCCCTCCACTTCCATGTAAAGGGGAGCGAGTGGATGGTGAACCTTGGGAAGTGGACCCAAGTAAGGTGGAACCAAGCAAAGCTAATCCTAAGATAGTGGCACTCACCGGAGTGTGAGAAGGTGGTGTCGATGAGTTAGCAAGACTAGGTACTCCCCCTAAGATAGGCAGGAGGTTTAACAGGAGTCTGGAATGGTGGGGATTCTGTGGGTCCCCTATGTTGTCCGATTAGCTGAGTGAATGTGTGCAAATGGCGGTGAGAGTAAAATAAAGAAACAAGAGCCTTTGTTGTAATTTCTGAACTTTACACAATATGTATATCCAAATCAAAATGTATTCAGAAGTGCGTCATACATATAGTGGTTTTGAAAAAGAAGCATATATGTGGATAAGTGGGTTTTGTCTGTGTGGGGAATCGGAGAAAACAAATGCTCGTGTCCTAAAATACGTAATGTCCTTCCTCTCAAATAGCACTAGACCTTCCAATAGTACTCAACAGTGGGGTCTGAAGTCACCGGAAGAGAAACTAGTCAAGGATGAAACAATCGGTTATAATGAGGGGTAAAGGGGGCATATCCCAAAAGAGCTGGAAATATTTCCAAATAGCCACACAAAATATGATCAAGGTACAATTGCAGCCCACAATTTCCACTTGGGTAGATGTCCTAAAATTTGGTCACTAGGTATCTCAGTCAAAGTGTGACATTTAGATTTTCGGACTCAGAAATGGGTCACGGGTTGGATCCCATCCAAGAGGTGGGTGCCTCAAGGGGGGATGTACAAAACAACTGGACCTCAGCCTTCAACCCTTCATGGCTATCTCCCTGCCTTATGGTATTAGGAACACTTGACTTGGAGGATTTTGAGTTCCCTATTTGACAACTTCTATGGTTTTGACAATGTGAGAACCAGATAACGGTGAGTTATTTGGATGCCTATCCCTGAAATCCTACCTAGACTAAAAAATTACTTTTGGCACCTCCTGTGGAGGAAAACTTAGTGAGTTTTTAGAAAAAATTTAGATGTAGTTGTTTTGAGAGATTGGGGGTGTGAACCAACCTCATTGAAATTAAATGGGAGTGGATAGTTTCGTCATGAAAAGGGTGGGGTGTTTCGGAATCCCTTTGGAGGAAACTTACTTTGGCCTCCACATTTAAAGAAGAAACTATGTGAGTGATTAGTGAATTTTGTGTGTGAATGAGTGAAAGTGTGCCAATTTTCAATGAATTAGGTGTCACCTTACTGCATGTGGACTTCGATTGGTCCTTACAAGTGTTGATTACCTAATTAACTAAATTCCTTTGGTACAACCTTGCGTAATTCAAAAGTCCCTGGGAAGCTAACATGTGGACATGTGGGTCTGTTACTATTCCTTTAACTCCCTATTGTGATTTGATCTAAGAAAAGCTTTGAAACTATCCTAGATTGTGATCATGTGGGCATGTATGGGCCCGTTACAAAACCTTTAAACTTCCATGGTGATTTGATCTAAGAAAGTAAATTTCAAGCATTATCCTATCTTTGTAGCATGTGGGCATGTATGGGCTTGTTACAATATTAAGATGTGTTTGAAAAAATAAACTAAGAGGAGTCCCAAGAAGGGTTGTTGTCCTCTCCTAAAGGTTTTAATCTTCTTAAGGGAGATGAAATTGTCCCACAATCTTTTTCTGATCCTCAAGGTCACTTAGAGGCATGAGAGAAGTGCATACTAAGCGATTGTTTTCCAACTTCTAGTCCCAATGCAAATTAAATGTGATTAAAAACAATTTCCAACTTATATTTTTATTCAAAACAAGCCATGCATGTGGAGAAAATGAAAGAAAAAGAGGAAAACATGATTTTAACCCCCTAAGTACCTATGTGTTTTGACTAACCCCTTTATATGAAGAGGGGACTAAGTGTGGTGTAGCTTTAAAACATGCATGAAATCACTTCCAAGGAGGCTAATGGCCTTTCCTAACTCACAAAAAACCTTACAATGTGTAATTTTTGCACAAGTGCGCGGGTCTCAGTGGAGACAAAGGCGCGCAGAGCGCATGTGCGCAGATCGAAACGAACTCTTGGGCGTAGGTGCGCATAATAGAACTGTGACTTAGGCGCATGTGCACACGATGCATGTCTGTGGGCCTAAAAACCCACGCACAGGTGACACATGACCATGAATGAAAATTCCAGATAGAATTCTCTCAATTTGACTTGGAATTGGATGTTTAGCAGGTTGTCTTGGGCCATTTAATGCACTTGCAAGTTAAATAAACAAAAAGAAGAGCTAGAAAAACCCAAATGGGGTAGGAAATTGATACCTTTCCCCGGTGGGGTCGCCAATCTGTTGCACTTCTTTCATCACCTTAGTGAGAAAAATAGAGGTGCCTGCAAGCTTAATTGGGTTTGCTAAGTAGGAAAGTTGTAAGGGAAAGTGTTAGAGAAAGAAATATAAGAGAAAAACTAAGAATTAAACTAAGAAATAAAACAACAACTAAACTAATGAGCATAGGGACATAAGAATCAAAGAAACAATAAGACCCATGTCACCAATGGTAAGGTTTATATTAGTGAAAGAAAACACCAAGAAGAAAGAGGACTATGGGTCTCTTTCTTACAAACAAGCTCTTCTTACAAATTTGAGAAGTGAAAAATGGTGAAAGAACTCCGAACAAATCCACTCAAGGGGTGAGATGGATTTCCCAAAGCAATGATGTTAGTATACTCTTGGCAAGAATAGAGGATTCTTCAAGAGAATAGTGGCAGCATAACTTTGCTGTGAGATTCCTTGAAAAATGAAGTGTATCCATGGCCTTTTTATAGCATTCCTTTGAGTTATTGTCCAACTAGTTTGTAGTGTGTAAAGAGGCTAATTCAGACATTTCTAGGTCTTTGACCAGCCACCCAGTCGAGTCGAGTCCAGATTTGAGTTTCAAATCAACTTGGAAGCTGAACCAGAAGTGGGTGGGAGGCCAACCACTCTCATAAATGGGTCGTTTCTCAAGTGCGTGGATTTTTGCGACAACAGTCACACGTCGTGCACATGTGCGCGATTTCTGCGTTCCTATTTCGCGCATGTGCACGCGTGCCCTGTGTCTTCATAGAGCCCTTTAATTTTTGCACTAGTTGTATAGTTTTGACCCTTTGGAAATAATTTTTTGTTAATTCGGGTCCATGGATGACCTCATAACTTTTTGATGATGTTGAATTCTTGTAACCACTTGCAGACGAAATTTCAGTGATAACATGTAGTGTGAGTATTCCATGGTTCTTGCAGTCACCTAAGTTGAAGTCACTAATATTCAACGTCATAATATGTCCTTGATGTTGTCCTACTGCGCGTATCCCCTTTAGTAGGTACGTGGTGATCAAGGTGTAGTCAAAGTCCCTCGGGACACTGTCACGACTAACCGTGCTAGCCAGAGGTGGGATATAGTCGGGCATGATAGATGGGATGAGCATCGCATTCTTCAAATCATCACGATGCTTGGTTCATTTCTTTGTCACATTACAGGATGGTCCAGATCCATGGGTAGTCGATAGGGATGTTTTCACTCCTCTTGTCGATGAGGCTTGAACTCTTGTGGACATTACCTTCTCATCCATGAGGTCTATGAGGATCACTTCGATGGAATTCTATACTATGATGAAGTCACCTGACATGCACACTTGAGATCAGGCCGGTGATCAAATACTCAATGTAACAGAATGGGTGGCGAGGTCTCAATAGGCATAGCACGAAAGAAATTAGTTCTCTATGGGCTCAAATAATCATTGTTTGCAAAAGTGTTCTCGGTGAAACACTTGAAGGGATAAATAAATAAGATTGTATCAGATTCCTCCAACAGGTAGGAACACCTCAATCAATGCAATTCCATCCATTATGGCATGGTCCCAATGGTCTAATGGCGATATTTCTAGCCACAAATATGGTTCGAGCCATTCTGGAGCATTGGTATAACGGTCGGGACGCCTCCAATGGTCATATTGATTTGACGTGGCAAAGTTCCAATATTCATTGTTTTGCTATCCCGGTGAAGTTCAAGTTTTGCAAACCTTCCTTCTACGAAGTCCTCTCTAGAACTTCCTGCAATTTTTCTAACCTTGATTTCTTCTTGTTGAGCTTTCTGACTTTCTTCCCTATGATTTGAGTCATTGGGTTACTCTTTTCATTCTTATTCTTATCTTCTCTTATCATAGTAACTTCACACTGCTGCGAGTCGTTCAAGGGTAATACTTCTTCTCTTTTTGGAGTAGGTTCTCTACTCTCTTGTACAGACAGGTGTTTCGAGTCTCCCTATGTTCTTTCAACTTTGACATCCAGATCTTTGGTCCTTAGTAGATTCAAATTGTCCTCTTGTTCTTCTAGTAAGTGTGTTATTCTTCTATCCATGAGATTTCTTAATTCTTGTTTTTTTTATTCTAGATCTTCCTCTTCTTGTTTCCTTTGTATCTGATCTTTCTCCATCCAGGTCTTTCCTAGAAAAATAGCAAATGGGGCATTTTTCTCAACAAATGCAATGACCTCAAATTATTCTTCTATTGAAGTGCCATGAGAACTCATAGGTATCTGGGTAAGTCTTCCACAAAGGGTTATCAATTTTCCTTTAAAAAATCCTATTCCTCCTAATGAAGGAACCATAGTAGGCTTTCCCAAAATTTCCCAAGTTTTTTCTGTCATGATATTCACCCGTGTTTCCTCATCCAAAACATAGTCTATGTCGAAGTCTCTTATTCTTGTCTCTATGCACTCCTTCTCTTTTAATATCTCTGACAAGTTAATTTCTTTGTGATCATTCAGGGTCTCTCTAATCTGTAATAATACTGTCTCTGATTCTTTCTAGGGTTTTATCATATCCTTAGTTTCTTGGCCTTTCTCATGGTTTTCTTGTCTCATATTCATATTTTCAACTTTAGAAATTATTCTAGGGAAATCCAAAACCTCATGGTCCATATATTTACAACAAAGATAACTAGGACCTCTACCAAGGCACTCCTTAGCAATATGTATCAATATTCTGCAACTATAACAAAGAGTTAATCCTCTCTTTCTTTTAAATGATCCCCAACCTTTCCTGTACTGCGCACTGGGATTACAATAAATAACCTGCAAAAAATTCTTTCTAGGATCTTGCATCCATTTTTTTGTCCAAACATTCTTTCTATGCATAGGAATAACATATCTTTCACTATTTATATCAGATATACTCATATCAAATCTTTTTTCTTCTATTTTTGCCCTAGTTTTTAGACTAGGACAAAATCTATCAAGCATTTCTAGATTCATTCTTTCGAAACAAAAATTTTCACTTATCTTACCTTTCTCAAAGCACAAAGATTTAAGATATTGCCTCTTTTCTTCAGATCTAATTCCTTTCTCAGCACAAAGCTTCACGAGTCAAGTATAATACTGCGCACTAAAGTAGCAGTTCTAGGCACATAGATTTTTCTTCTCTTCAGTTCCCAATAGTCACAGTTTCAAGTCTCGGCAATGGAACCATTTGTTGGCACACACAGGGGTAGAACCAGGGTTCAATGCGTCAACAACATAGCAAAAAAACCGTAACTACTGGCCCTTTCAGCAACACCTGTGAAGTAGATGAAGTCTCAGCCAAGGTAGAGGCAGGGGTGGTTGTAGGACTGAAGTGTCTACAACCTAGCTGGGACACATATATGTGATCACAGTACTTAAAAGAGCACTTAGCAGTTAATATTCATCAGTATTTAACCCGTATTCACATCGCAGGACTAGACCCTAATTACAGAACAACGTAGTATTCAAAAAGATATCACACATCCAAGAACTTAACACATAGAAATGGATCAGATATAGCATTCATTCACATCACTAAACACTAAGCTACTATATCAGATACATATAACAAACAGATCACAACCCTAAGAATAAATCACTACAATCACATAAGAATCATAAGCGCAAAGCAACCACAACACATGATATATGTGGTTCACCCAAGTGTGGGGATACATCCACCACCTCTTCTTCTTATTTATTTTCTTATGTCAATCTTATTTACATACACAAAGCCTCAAAACCCACTCTGCATAGGACAGGAGATCTGTGCGCACCTTGCCAGATCCTCTTTCCCTAAGATAGGTTCAAGAACAAATCCTTCTTACAGTCTGCACATAAGATTCTTACAATCACTTGTGTTAGCACTCGGTAAATTTCCTAGAGGTTGAAACAAAAGAAATCTACGAAAGGTAACTTTATCCAACCACTTTTAAAGCTGGGATCTTGAACAATGGAGTCGCTAGGTGAATGGTATAGCCTTTCGGTGTTTGGCTTCTGTTCACCATCATAAGTCAAATATGAACTTGAAGTGCAGCTCTGGAGAAGTCCCTAGTATGGTCGCCAAAAATGTTAGCACTCTGTAATTTGCCTAAGGCTGCTGAGGCAACCACAGAGGTAACCTCGAACCACTTCGAGTCTTGGATCTAGCCTTCCAAGACTCAGAGAGGGATCTCTCTTTTCGATTTAACTTGGTTTGTAAGGGATGGATTTTAGGCTAGCTATGAAAGTAATGAAAATATGGAGTTTTTGATTTTTAAATAGTTAGTTTGGGACAACAAGGAGGGCCATTGGGAAAATGGGGTCTGCGCTTAAAAATGTGATTCACATCTCAGATCTGGACAATGCTTTTACACAGGGAAAGGTAGCAGAAATGTTGGATCGAATTAAGTATAGATGGCGTCGATTTGAAGAAGAACAAGGGGAGGAAAAATCCAGGCAAAGGAGCAACTAAGAATTCCTAAGCTGGGCTTTCAGAAGAAAACATAAAAATTATCGTAAGATCAGATGCAGAGTATCTACTGATAAATTCTACTTCTATTACTCTTCTTCCGATAATAAGAACTGAAAACAAATGGAAAGATAACAGGAAAAACTCAACAAAGATAAGAAACACCACCAGCATCTCCACACAGGAATCCTGTGAAAAACATATCCTTTACTGATCAGTCTTTAAATGATTACAGAGAAAAGACTTCTGTGGACAAACATAGCACTCAGCTCCAGCAAAAAAAATTACAAATTCAGGTCTAAACCTCTCACACAGGTTCAACCAATCAGAAAGACATTTACTATTGAAAACCCACTCACATAGGTAGAACCTCTCCTACTCTGCCCAGTCAAACCCTCTCTCTACCTTTTACATATGCATAAATAATAAAAACTTCCCCCATTTGAGCTCATAACTTTGCACTCTAAAAATAGATAACAGTTACAAAAATAGACACCTGTAGGCTGTCTCCTATAACAAACAAAACAACAAATTCCAGAAAAAATCGATTTGATAATTGCTGCTTGAACATATGGAGTTGGTTAGGATTGTTAAGTTTTTTGCTGGCGAATCCACTCTCTGCCATGTGTTCCCTGATCTTCCAGCTGCATTTGAAATGATGCTTCAAACAATGATGCTCTGCCACCTCTTCCACTGTTACCTCAGATTCTGGAGATGATAATATTCTTGTTTGATTTCCTCCTGTAATTACTCAACTGAAATTTGAATGCCCAAAATAGTATGCAGTCGATGCCTTGGCAAGCTCCGACTTGCCAACACCTGTAGGAACCCGAGAAAATGAAACTGGCAATTGGCCTGTTTGAATTCTTCAAACCAACTCTTGCATGGCGAATAGCTCGACTTATGGATTTAACTGCCTCGTCTTTCCCGATGATGCACTGGTGGAGTGTTTCCTCCTTTTCAGCAGTTTGTCAGACTCATCAGTTGACACCTTTTCAATTGGAATGCTTGTTCATGCGCATACAATTTTCTGAATATCTACCTCAGTTAGTAATGGACCTGCGGCTCCTACGTCACTCTCAGCCTTTGATTTCTCTTTTCCTTTCTCTGTTAAAGATGAAATTTGTGCCTTAAGTTCCATTTCACGACACGTAGCTCCCCAGCCTTTTCAAAGTCCTGGCTTCGAACATATTCATTCTTTTCTTTTGTAATCTGTCTGAGTTTTTTGTCAAGTTCTCTGGCTTACTTCAGCCACATGAAAACAAGGCGGTAAATCCACGGCGAGACTGACATTGAAAATAAGGATCTTGAAGGCCTACCTAAAACCAAACATCCATGAGATTTGACATAACCTAATGAACCAGTTCAAATATCACAAACCTCACAGGTGCTCATTTTCTTTATGAAATTATTAAGGTGACATACGATCGGTTGACATGAAAATATCAGATTGAGATTCTTCCTGTCCTGAACACACAGGATTTGCAATCTCAGGAAGAGCTACACCTGAATTATTTGATTCAAAGAGAGTTTAAAGATGGTCTCCTCGGTGATACACTCCTTTTTAAGTCCAAATTAGATGAATGTAATCCATTCATGGCATCAAAGTTCTTGTATGTATAGCCAAAAAAATTCAAATCCTTTGCTGTCAACATCTTCCGCCATGGTCCTGATCCTGTTCTCGTCTGAGATGGGGGTTCAACTTCATCAAACTTTTCAAAGTTTTTTGTGTCAAGTTCCCCATTGACCGTTGGTTTATATGCTGCCTCAACTTCATACAACTTATCCCATACAATGATTTTAAACCATGGATGTGCCTTTATCTCATTAGCACCTCTAGAACCAAGCCTGTATTCAACATCACATAATAATCTATGAATAAGATCCTTAGCCTCCAGTGACAACCTAGCCTCCTCAGGGAATTTCAAGTAGTGCCTCCAATGAACAATATTCTTGCAAGTTGTCAATGGATCCTCTGAATAAAATGGTGGGTAGCCAACAAGCATCTCATACATTATTGCTCCAAGTGACCAACAGTCGCATTCCATGCCATATCCTTTCTCAAGCAATACTTCAGGGGCAATATAATCTGATGTGCCAACTGTAGAATATGCCAGCATCCTCCTATTTCGCTGGCAATGCTGAAGTTGTTCACACTGACTTTTCCATGGGCCCCCAATCTTAGAATCTGGAGAACATCCATCTATGTCCATTGACTCCCTTAAATTCTCATCATTTATAGGCTCATTTTCATGAAGAGTCGATAGGGTTGTACAGTCAAGAGGCGTGTAAAGACCAAAATCTGAGAGATTCATATGACCATTTTTGTCTAAAAGAAGGTTATCTGGCTTGATATCCCATGGAAACAGAACTTTTCAAGTAATGACTAGTATTTGAGGAAGAGGGAAACTTCTTTATTTCTCATTGATCAGAACAATCCATGGTCTATTTAAGCATGGTTAGTGACCAGACAGTCTTCCAGGTTATCTCCGTAGTGAACATTGACAACAACTACTCAACTCAGATGAAACATGATCTCCATTACAGATGACACATCATGATCTGAACCTGCAAACATTAACCATCCACGCAGTGGCCATTACTTGACACATAACCCCTAGTCAACACTTGGGTGCACAGGGTAACTCTGTGTGTTTATTTATTTATTTATTTTTAATGTTTTGGGAATGAATCCCACATTCATGAGAAGAAAATACAATGGAGTATTGATATATTCCAATAGCTGCCAAGTAGTTCGATGAAGTGAGCCCAAGGTGGGATTTGGAATTTGGTGTTGGCATTGGCGCTAGTTTGTGTGTTGATTATTCGGGGGGTGGCCCTAGGCCAATATAATTTTTGCTAAAAATTTTGTTAAATTTTTGCATAAAACTCTGTACAAAGGCCGAGGGGCCAAATTTTGCTTTAAAGACCAAAACTTGATAATAAAAACCAAAACTTGGCTAATAAACCAACTTTGCATTTACCCCCAAAAGTCAAATTTTGCCATTTCAAAACACTTCACAATTTTTTGCACCAGAACTCGCTTTGAAGCTTGCGTGCAAGCACTCATCTTATGCTTGGTTAGTGCCGGGCACTTTCCGCCACCTTCGCCATGCGTCATGAGTGAACACATATGCCTGAAAAAGATAAATATTATTCAGAACATTGATTCCCTATTATATAGGGTTCTAACAACTTGCACTTATCTCTACAATTTCTCAACACACAATATGCACAGAGCTAGCTCGATCACATAGATCTGACTACTTACATTACTTGTACTTAGCACAACACAACACTTAGCTTACAACTGACTCCTTCTTACATCACCTAGATTTCTATTTACACTTTACAAAAGGGGCCTAACCATGGGAAAAACCCATGGGATAACATCCCATACACGTTATATAAACCCTAAACCCAAAAATCTCTTAGAAGAGGGTGATATCCCGCGATCTCCACTTCGCCTTGCGCTCTGCCTTCGACCATCCTGTCAAAGTTCTAAAAATGGTCAAACATGACCAAGGTTCTCCAAAACGTGGTCAAGGGCCAACAAGATTGAATTTGAGAAATCTATAAAGGCCAAAATAATTTATCCCATTATACATTCTGATTGGATTTCAAATCCTGTAATTGTAAGAAAAAATACCAAGGAAATATGAATGTGTGTTGATTTCAAATATCTTAACAAAGAAAGCATAAAGGCTAAATTTCATTTACCTAATATGGAGTTCCTTCTCCAACAAGTCACTAGATCAGCCTGCATGTCCATGTTGGGTGGTTTTTTTGGGTAAAACTAAGTCTTGGTTGTTGAGGAAGACAAGGAAAAGACAACAGTCATAACACCATGGGAGACATATGAATATGTCATAATTCCCTTTTGTTTGAAGAATGATGGAGCCACATTCTAGAGGGCCATGGATCATGCATTTAGTGGGTTGATAGAAAAATTTATGGCATACTATCAAGATGACTTGATAGTGTATTAAAAAACTAGGGGTGATCATATCCATCATTTGAGAATTTTTTTTGAAAGTTGTAGATTATATGGTGTCTCTCTAAATCCAAATAAATGATTATTTTTTGTAACTCAAGGAAACCTATTGGGTCATATTGTGTGCAAGGAAAGGATTTATATAGATCCAGAAAAGTTAAAGAAATAAATGAACTCAACCTCCTCATGTCCAAGAAGTGATTTCAATCATTTTTCTACAAGATCAATTTTGTGCGAAGGTTTGTTCATGACTATGCAAGTATTGGGAAGCCGATCATTTTGTTGCTAAAAAGGGAGAAAAGGTTTGAATGGACAACATATACTCTAGAATATTTCAATAATATCAAAGGAGAATTCACCATAACTCCGGTCCTCATTAGTCCATATTTTCAAATGGATTTCATCATCTATTCATTCGCTACAAAAAACGTTGTTGCATCCGTTCTTACGCAGAAAAATACCAAAGGTGAAGAACTGCCAATCAATTTTATGAGAAAAACCCTACATGACTATGAATTGAGGTATTTAGAACTGGAAAAGAAAGCCTTGGATATTGTAAAAGAGATGACACACTTTCATATGTACATATTGAAATCCCATGTTATTGCTTATGTCCCCTCATCACTAGTGAAGATGATTCAGAATCAATAATCGAGAGAAGGAAAATGGGCTAACTGGATGGAAGAGATACATGAATATAATATTGAAATTAAACCTTTAAATGTTTTCAAAGTAAAAGGTTTGTGCAAGTTCATCATGAATAGTGATCATGTGGATGGAATGATTTCAATTTCAGTAGGAGAACCATTGGATGATTCAGAATGGTACAGATACATTGTATTTTACTTGAGGTTCAGGCAGTTTCCTATCACCATGAACCCTAAATAATGTAGAACATTGAAGATGAAGGAAAATCAGTATGTGTTGATTGCTGATATATGATTAGGAGGAATTATGATGCTATACTACTGAGATGTTTTGATTAAAACCATGCCCAAGAATTAATGAAATAATCCCATGAAGGAATATGTGGTGGACACTTTGCACCGACCGCCACCACCCATAAGATAATAAGAGTTAGATTATATTGGCCATCAATATTTAGAGACTCATATGCCACAATAAGGAAGTGTGTATCATGGCAACAAATTTAAGGGAAAATGAAGAGATCTGCGATGCCTTTACAGCCCATAATTACAAAACAACCATTCTCCCAATGAAGACTTGATGTTGTTGGGAAAAATAACCCGAAGTTAAGCAAGGGACATATGTACATTCTCACCACTACTGATTATTTCACAAAATGGCTAGAAGGAGTGGCATTAAAGAAATTTGATTCTGAAGAGTTAATCAAGTTCCTCAAAGATAATATTTTCTCAAGATTCAGTGTCCCAGATAAATTTATCATTGATAATGGTTCGATTTTCATCGGGTCAAACTTTACATATTTTTGTGGAGAATATGGAATTATCATGGGTCAATTAAAAAATCATTATACACAAGGCAATGATCTTGCAAAATCCACAAATAAGACACTCATCAATATTTTAAAGAAAACTATTGACAAGAACCAAAGGAATTGGCACCTGAAGCTAATTGATGCGTTGTGGGCAAGAAGAATGACTCTAAAGGATAGCATTGGGATGTCCCTGTATACATTGGTTTATGGGAAAGAAACTTAAATTACAATTAGCCTCAAACTCAATGCCTTGAATTGTGTGGTTAATACAGAAGATACATAAGAAAATTCACCTATCCAAAGGAGGATCAACCAGTTGTTTAAATTTGAATAAGAAAGAAGTAAATCCCTGAGTTGAACTTCTTAGAGACAATAGAATATAAAAATATATTTTGATCAGAGTGCAACTGTAAATAATTTCCAGAAGGGATATTTAGTGTTACTATGGAAAAATGCCAAGGAGAAACCATTGATGCATACAAATTTTGAAGCACTCTTGATTGGACCATACATTGTTGAAAATATCTTGGGATTTAATTCCTATATGCTCCAAGACATGAAGGGTAAAATATTAATTCTTTATATCAACGGGAAAAATTTGAAAGGTTTCTTCACCTAAGAGATTTCTCTTTTTCCTTGTGGATAAATTCATTTTTCAGTTTGTATATTATTACCTTTGACTCTTTAGCCCAATGGATGGAGACTCTTGGTCACAAAGATTCTAGATTCTTGACAACTCTTAGGGGGTTATCATCCCACATTTGGAGCCAGTTGTTGAGACCATTCCCATTTCCAAGTTTCGCTCCGATTTCCATTTTCCCAACTTCTTTTTTTTCCATTTCTTTTCCCTCTTCTATACTTACCCAAATTCCCCTTTCCTTTTTTCCCCTATATTTTACCCTTCCTGATTACTATACTTAGTCATTTTTCAAAGTGGCAGGTTCACGAGTTGGTGGATCCGTGGATTTTAATCTCCATCCATACTCCCATATCATGAGTCTGGTCGATCAACATATTATTCTATACTTAACTATTTTTTCATTCATGGGTTCAACCTTTCATATTCCAAGTTCCGCGATATCCATTTTGCACCCAAAGATCCACAATATACATTATGACCAACGGACTCATCGAGCTCCCAAGTATCTCATCTCTCCTATGTTGAGTTTTACTGACCACATTAAAACACTTAGCCTATTTTCAACCTTTCGCGACCACAGGTTGACAGGTTCACAAAAATTCCCAAATCCTAATCACTCTCATCCATCCTCGCTATTGGTCCTAAGGTCTGCACCTGATTGCTAAAGGGAAAAGCTAGGCCACCTATCAGTTTAGAATGATTTATTATTTTAACTTGTTTTTGGTTGGTCAGAGGGTTATTTTATCAAGACAAAGGTAAGTTTGGGTTGACATAATGATATGGATGAGGTCCCTCCCTGGTTGATGGCACACTAATGACAAACCAGTGAAATAATAGAAAACAGAGAAAAAACCAAACTACTCAATGAATAGTCTGTTGCAAGAAGTTCAATAATTAAAATATCATTTCAAGACATCAAACATGTATCAAACCACAATAACTACCACAGGTTGCAAAAAACAAATCTTCACCAAAGCATTAGTTGTTTGACAGGCTGCATATCAGTAAAAATAAGTCATACAATAGCTGAAAGGAAATGAAATGTACATTGCACAAATAAAAAAATGTATTCAATATAAGAATGAAAACATGTGAAGAGTTGAACTAAACAATGTCATCAAGAGTATGCTCACTAGGAAGAGAGATTTAATCCATGCATAAAAATGGGTCCAACCAATCTGTTGTATTGCTATTCTTTCCTTAAAAGATCCGACCCTTAGAATATCCAAAAACTAACTATTTAAAAGAGTTGCAGAGGCTCTCGTCCTTAGGGACTGAGACCTAAATTTAGGGAACTGTTCATAAATCAAATAATTAACATTACTAAGACACTGGACTTAATCAAAAAGAGTGGCTCTTATAACACACAGAAGACCACTCTTGCATCTAATCTAGGAAAATGTTGGACTTAATCAAATGAAACTACTAATGTCTCTGCGACATAACTGATGCATGTGATAGAGGAACCAAATGGCTGAATATAGGCCTCAGAGTGATAGAGCAGAGCTCTGTGTTGAACGATGGCATGTCTGCGAGTTGTTGGAGGCCACTAGAGATAAACAACTACATGAGTAGAGTTTGTTGAAGTGTTTCTGAAACTAATCTGCGTCGACCTGAGACTGAGACTTAACTCTCTATCTATGCTTGATCTTTCGGAAGCCAAGCGCACTCTGTATTGACCCTGTCAGATTCCATCTGTACCTGTGAAATAGCTTTGCTGGAATGGTTGTCAGACCATTGGGCATGAGGGGAGACGTGGAGGCGAGCATCCAATCGAGAGACATGATGAATGGACGTGAGGGTAGATGACGTGTGAAGACAAATGTCAAAGTTATAGGAGGTGTGAATATGATGGAGGTATCGATAATATGGAGTTGGCGCCACGTAGTGAAGGATATAGAAGGAATGTAGGGAGAGGAGGAGTGTATAGATTGGGAAGTGAGTGGAGAACATGTGGCAAAAGGCAAGAGGGGG
>ML780067.1:438032-464065 GCA_009831015.1 Picea engelmannii
CAGGGGGGGGGGGGTCCGAGTTGCAAAAAGGACCGTTGATCTGGAGAGGTGGGCCACCATTGATGGAGATCAACATGGGGGTTAAAATAGGACAAGTGTCGAGTGGTGAGAGGAGCAAGAGTAGTGAGTGGGATGAGTGGAAGTGACATGGAGGTGATGTGGTAATATGATGTCATTCAAGCACATGATTGCAGGAGATTTTGAGGGTGGTTTGGATCTAGACTGTTTTTGGGTCCACAATCCACAACAAGGTACCACATATCCTTCCAAAAATACCATGGTTCCAATTGCGGGACCACTTAGGAAAATTAACCCTTGAGAAGTTTACGTCCCCACAAAGAAGGGTGATCGTTGATATGATGGCGATCTGTGATTTGGGTGATATATACCTGCTGCAAGGATCGAAGGTTTTCATTAACTTAGGATAAATGGTCCAAATTCACTTCAGAATTTCGTTCTTCGGGTATTTTGAATGTGAAACGTGAAAGATTTCCCAGAGGAAAATCCTCGAAGTGAAATATCTACTGCCACATGTCCCCTCTGATGGATGGTCTAGATTTACTTCAGGACTTCAGGTCTTCAGATGACTCTTGGTGTTAAACTCCGTGTGATTTTTCACCCCCAAATGAGTGACAAATGTTGGTATGATTTGCTTGGTGGATCTTTACCATAGAAAATTTGCCTATTCATTTCGGAATTCCTAGCCCGAAAATGACCATTCTGAATAGATGCATTTGTCTACGGGTGTTCCCTATGTATATAAAAAGGATTGGTCGACCTGTGGTGATCTGGATCAATGGAAAATATGATGACAAGTAATTCAAACCAAATCCAACATATATTTCATCCTTTCAAGAAAAACAGAACAAAAACGCACAAAGACTCAACCAGAATGAAACGAATAAGAACCAAGTCACTCAGTAATGGGACAATGACTTAACCAACCAAAAGAGGAAAAATTGATGAAGGTATAGGGAAAAAGAGAGGAGAGGCAGGGGATGCATACCTATGTTACAACACCCGCCATCCTGATGATTTTCCCAATATGCATTTAATAATATTAATGCTACTACATAATCATGCAGGTTCCATAAAGATCGTCATTAATAAGCGAAGGGATCAAGGATATTTCTCATTAAACCATATTAAATAATGATATACCAATTATCATATTATTTTTATCTCTCTTAATCCCTCAATTCAAATATTATCTGGATTAAAAGAACACTCTCGTCAACTTATGGCAGCAACAACTTGACAATAGTTCTGTGAAGATACTTTGAACATTTTTGGATGTGAGGACTAAAAATTTCAGTGGTCTAGAGCATATTATTACTATTCATACCCTTCTTCTCAGAAGGAAGTGATCTAGATGTCTAGAATTTCTCGTGTAGGGTGTGTCCCTGAGTTTTTTGACTACAAGGAACCAGTTGCATGGTGTGTTGAGAAATATATACCAAGTCAGTGGATTATTCAACTTCAAGACCATTCCCCCATCTCTCTTTCACCTCAAGTGTTCCATAAAATGTTGAATCTCCCTGATCCAACACTTACTTTCAAAGGAGAAGATTGCAGAGATTTCGTGAAAAATGATGGAAACAACTTCGACTTATTTCCATAGTTTTTAGAGAATCCTACAGTCGTGCTCAAAGACATTACCATATTGCAGGTTGACTCATTCAAAAACCCATTTCGGGAAATTGGTTGGGTATTCACCAATGTGACAGGCCAAGAAAGTACTACCAACATTTCCTGTATGATTCTTTATATATTATATTTTATTGTCGAATAACAAGCTATTTTCTATTAGGGAAAACTAATTTCTATTGAAATCTCTTCCCAGTTGTCACAGTATAAAAAATATATGAAATTATTTATGGCTTCTTATTTGGTGTTTGTGATAGCATATTGCTATCAATTTCCTAAATTGTCTATCTGTAAGAGGGTGAACTATGAACTTGACCCAGCTACCTTCTGGTACCAAGCGTTGTGGAGGCACCAAGATTCCTTGCATTTCTATAAAGTTTTCAATGATTTTTTGTTGGTTTTTAAAGGATTTTATTTGGAAAAGATACCCTCATACTATTCGACTAGGAAAGTAAATTCCTGAATAAAAAGGGGACACTGGAGCAAATGAAAAATGAAAATGTTATCATGATTTTTGGTTCCAAGGAAAATCCTTCCTTTCTTCCATGCCATGTGTCTGATAAAATTCTTATTACGAAAGTCACAAGGCAGTATAATTCCTGGCTTCACTTTTTTCATGAGATACAAAAAAAGAAATTCATGTCCTTGCCTTGGAAAATTGGGGACTTGTATTCAGAAATATAAACAAAATCGATGAATTTGCAAACCACTTCCACAATATGAATCTCAAATATGATGAAAAGATAAAAGGGTTTGACCCTAATGGAATTTTCGTGGAGAATATGCTGGAAATAGGGCTCAACAATTCATTTATCCATACTATTCTGAGTGAAGAAGAATATAGTAACTTAGGAACTACTACTCAAAATTCTGGTGACTTGGAAATGATACTTAGTACCCATGAGTTTTACAAGAAGAAAGGAAAGGGTCCCAGTGAGAAGAGTGCCCAGTCTCCAACTGTTACTCCCAAAAATAAAACATCTTGGAGCAATGCTACAACAACCCACCCATCTAGAAAAGTGACCAACGGTGGCTCAAGAGTCAAAGGAGAAACTAATCCTCCTCTGGGAAAAATTGAGAGTGCGCACAAGCTTCCTCTGAGGAAAAAGAGAAAAATGTCATGCAAGAGGAAGAAGAACAACGCATAGAGAGTGGCATCAATAACTTATCCCTTGAAGATATGGAGCTATAGGAGGATATCAAGAAAATGTTTCCCCCACTAGATCATATAGGGAACACATCCCACCAGAATCCATCATTGGAAATTATCGAGAATGAGACCTTCAATGAGGAAGAGTCATTTTCTTTTCAGAGCGTTGTTTTTGATAGGGAATCAATTTTTTTATTTATTGAGAAAAGTGATGTAAAGAATAAGAAAGGATAATCTCATTCAAATCTTGACCTAAGATACATGCGAACTTCCCATATTTATAGAATTCATAGAGAAACCGACAATGCATTGGATGAATCCATTGGTGGTATTGAAGCAGAGAACAAGAAATTGAATGAAAGGATCAAGGATATGGAGGGAACCATAATGCCTCTTCCACTCCTTGCCAATCCTTTGAAAATTGTTGGACCAACCACACTCGTTGCTAAATTAAAAGGATGCTCAAGATTACTTACATCAACCAAGAGATATGTAGAGAGAAATATTATTAAAAGAATGGAATTGATCACAGAGGCTTTGGAAATTTCAAAAAACATGGTTTCTTTTGGCTCGAGGGTGCATGTATTCCATGAGTATTTGCAAGTTGACCTAAAGAATGAACAAGGTTTTTACCTTGATTCTTTACTACCCTTTGGAAAAAAACTTCCAACATGACAGAGCTAAGGAGAAGAGAGGAGGATTTTCCCTCTCCAAGTTAGATAAAACAGTTGAACACATGTTGGAAAGAAAATATAAAACACTTGAATGATATTGTTCAAGCACAAATCCAAGCTATATCAAGGAGGGACAAACTATTCAAAAGGATCATGGAGGTAGACCTAGCTGGAAGCACTAACAGATACCAATACACAAAATTAATCCTCGACTTGTTCTTCCTAACAAAGCAACAATTTGATGAGCAAGTTGAGATTTTAAAGGGTTTTCATTTGAAAATTTCTATGGTATACTTGAGTATGATGAGCATGACATAGACAAATGGCTAGTGGACTACTCCATGAAAAATAAAGACATTGAAGAAGCATTACATGGCATTTCCATTGATCTGAGAGACTTGGAGGGTGAGTTGTCCAACATCAAAATACAAGATGAAATCAACATGGCACCAATGAAACGTTATATCAAAGAATGGTTTAAGAAAGCGATCGAAAAATTGACCATGGAGGGGAAAGAAATAGTTGAGACGGTTCCTGTAACCATTGATGAAAGCGATAAAAGGACATAAGAAAGCAAGTGAAGAGAAGGAGAGATAATCATAGTAAGTTTACTCTAATCACATTTTTCTTTCTTTGTCAGTTCATTCATCCAACTATTCCACCTCTTTCACTAGAAAGGTTTAATCAAAGACCGATAACTTTTCATTTTCTTCTTTCTAGGTCTTTTTGTTCTACTTTCGTCCACCATATGCTTTCTACGAGATTATTTCTTGTATTTTTTTTTTTTTATGGTACACGGGAGCCCCAATCCCATTCTTTAAGACAAACACATTTTAAATTTCAAAGTATATGTAACAGACTATATATTTTTTAGAATTTTCAAGAGAGCTATTTTGGTAACAATCTTGACTGTACTTTGTAACCTTAATTTTATAATATGAAGTATAAGAGGTTGATCTATCATTATCTTTATTTGATCTTCCCATGTTTCCACTCTGTTAAAGTTCTCTTATGCATGAAAATCATCTTTTTTATTTTTATGTGATCATAAATATTTATTTTAAACTGTGATGGATGTGAGGAAAGTTTGCTTATTTTCATTAAATGTGTGAAGTGTGTGGTTCATGGTCCTTTATCAAGAACTTTCTTTAAGAAGAAAAAAACATTTTCCTTTTATATTCCTTGCAATATTTTTATTTATTTTTATTACCACGACGGACTTTTGTAAATTTCCATATTCTTAAAACCTAAAGTCCCACAAAAAATATTAAATTAAAGAGGAGTACCACCTCTATAAAAATGCAAGGGGATTTACATCCTCATGAGGTTTCCATTTTGTTCCTAACATATTCAAGCATTAACAGAATTGACGATTGACTTAGAACTTGTCGTTCGACCGACGTAGTTAGAAGTAGAAGTCGGTCAGAGTTTCTATTAACCGAATGACCCAGGTAGTTAAGTAGTTACAACTGCCTGATAGGGCTATTCATAGATAAGAAAATGAAGGCTCAAATAAATTTATGTGAGAGGTTATATGTAATTGTGTTGTACTTTCTATCATATAATAAATTGAATGTTCTTTGGGATCTCATTACTTGTGTATGTCTCTATATATGTCTATTTGTATGCATGTATCTCTATGATGGCTATGTAAGGTTCTATTAGTAACACTCCCTACTTTACCCTATATTACAACATTGGTTTCGTTGTGGGTAGTACTTAACTTAGGGTTTTAGAAGTGTTAATAAATGCTAACTCTACAAGACATACAAGAGTGGTGGGAGCACAAAATTGAGAACAATGTCATAAACTATGAAAGAAGGAATAAACTCTCACTAGCTGAACCAAGGTCGCGGTTCTTTCAAGAGACACACAAAATATTCCTTGAAGCTATCCTAGAAGCATTGTTTCAACACATTAATATATAAGCTGATGCATAATTTGACACCCGATGAGAGGTTAGGCCTAAATTTGAAGAATGGAGGAAGAATGAACCTGCATGACTAGATCGAAAGAACTATTGAAGATTATATTTTAGAACAAGCCATTGAATATTAGACATCCCTCGACAAAATAAAAGACAAATTCTACACCCAATTTCACGACAAAGTTTTCTACATGGTTCCAACACTTCTTCATAGATTCATTCTGGAAAAGGGATTTGGTGATATCATCGAATACTGATGAAGACTAGGCACACCATTACCAAATAGAAACTTCCAAGAAAGAGATGAAAAGTGGGAAGCATTTCTTGACGCAAAGTGAAAAGATACAAGATAACCCTAGGATTACTTATGGAAGAAATAAATATGGCCAACGCTGCCAACATAGAGTAAGTCGGGTCGAAAATGGGGGGTCGGTCGATATTTTGATATGCCATAAAACAAGAAGTAGCATTTACCAAGCCTAAATGTCATCAAGAGGGAACCAATCCCATAAGAAATCCTCGGATATCCAAAACATAGAACAGGACAAAAGACAACAAAAAAGAGAAGAAATTTGTAACGAGTGGAATAGAAAAAAGTCGAATAGAAATATGTCTAGGGAGGGTCATCCTGATAGAGCACATGAACAATCTTATTTAGACAAAGTTCCGCTAGAGTTAGCAACAACAACAACAACCACAAAGACAGTCGACAGAAGTAGTGATGCAGATTTGAACATCCATCAACTAATCGAAAAAATGGAAAGTATGTATTATGAAGAGTCTAGACCAACTTTACGTATGTATCCCACACTAGAAACCAGTCGAAGGATAAGATAATTTATCCATCAAAGGATGCAGATCGATGACCAATCTGTAAGATTATGGTACATAAAGAAATACCTTGGAAACCTATGATATGCATTGATTGTCGAGCCTAAATGAAATTAAGTCGACAATATGACTATCCAAATAAAATACCTCACCAAATCGACCTCCTTGCCACATCTAATATTGAGAGAAGTTATAGTATGGAAGTGATGAAACCTTTGGAATGATGGTTAGTCGAATATAAATATCAAAGTTCTCAAACTGAAGATGTGTTTTCTATACTCAAGAAGAAAGAACTATTCCTTAAGTATCATCCATCTTCGGACGTAGAAAAAAACTGACCAGAAGATTTGTCAGATCAGTAGAAAGTAGTAGTAGCTCAAACATGAAGAAAAACAAATGTTCCTACCAAGAAATGAAAAATGGGATTCAACCAAATTCCCATTTACGAAGGAGAGGAGGACCTAAAACTCCATTGGTTTGTGTTGGCACAGGGGTAGACCCAGGGTTCAACGCTCAAGAGCGCACCAACAAAACCCTAAATACTAGCCCTTTCGGCAACACCTGTGAAGAAGATGAAGTCTCACCTGAGGTAGAGGTAGGGGTGGTTGTAGGACTTAGATATCTGAAACTTTAGCTAGGAAACCGATCTGTTATTATATATTTTATAGGGCACTTAGGATAGATCATTCATCAATATTTGACTCTTATGGTACTTCATAGATAGCACAGAGCATCACAGTGAATACTTAGAAAAAATATGATTCAGTACTTAGCCACATAAATATATATTAGATTCAATAGATCAAGAACTAATCATCTTATATATCAGATCTAGCATTCATTGATATATCATAAGCACAGAGCATAACTAGATCTATTTAATTACAACAAGTACTTAGCCAAGGAGATAAACACATTAGGTCGAAGCACATAGCACAATACACAAAGTTAACATGGTTCACCCCCACCCTGGGGCTATGTCCACAAAGTCTTCTTCATTATATTATCTCGGTCAAGCGGTTACAACACAAAGCTTCAGTGACCCTTACTTTTCACAGGACAAAATATCTACACAGCTTGCTAAATCCTTCTTCCTTTCTCTTTAGCACAAAACTACAACAAATTGCACTTAGCTTTCCAATATCCTTACAATCATGCACAGAGCACTTGCAATATACATCCTGTCACATAGATCCAACTACTAGCACTAAGGCTTTAGCTATATGTCACATATATGTACTACTACTACTGTCTACTTACATTGCCTAAATATCTATTTATAGATTACAAAATGGGCCTAAGCATGGTTAAACCCATGGGTAGACATCCCTTTCCCTTTACATCAATCCAAAACCCTAAAAGGGACCCAAAAATAGCTCTTGCTTCCCTAATTTTTTCTTCACATTATGCTCCATCTTTGACAAGCTATTGCAGTCCCAAAAATGGTCAAATATGGCCAAGTATTCTCCAAGACTTGGTCAAGGGACAACATGCCCCCAACACTCACCTGTGACTCGTCCCGAGTCACTAAGGTCTGATCAATTTTTCCTCGAATTCCTCTAGATTGGCTCGAGCTTCTTCGACCTGCTGTAGTGCGACAACCTCTTGCTCAGTAAATTCCTGGATCACTGTGTCATTGAGTGGTTCATCCAGGCACTGTTCTGCATTGATGACAACCTGTTCGAGTTCATCTCTCTGGCTTTAATGTTCAGCGAATAGTTGGCATGCCTTTTCTTGGATTGGCTAAATTCATTGGAAGACTTCCATCACTTTACCTTGCAGCATATGTACCTATTGTTGATATGTGCGTTGTTCTACAAACCTCTTCATGTCTTTATCTACGCCTATAGCATGGCTACATGTTGCTTTTCTTCTTGGAGTTGTGCCTCCAATGTATGCAATTTTGGATTCTCTACGAGGGTTTCATAAGTCAGGGTGCTTCTAGCGCTCAGCTTCTTTCATTCCAAGGAAAAGGTTTTTAATCGGCCAACTGCGCTTTGAGCAATGGCCTCTCTTAGATCTTTTATTTCTTGGGGAGTCTCGGGCATGGTGTGGAGATCCAGATCCGTGATGTGCTGTTGGAGTTGCTACATTAATTCTTCTAGTTGGGTCACCTATTGTGGGATATGGTCTTCGAATCTTCACTTCTATGACCGTCACAGAGTGCAGTGCCTTGTGAATCCTTTCCTGTACTTCAAGTTTCTCTGCTAGAAACTATGCCTTTTTCTCGTCCCACTTAGCTCTGAGGGAAATATTTTCCCATTCTTCCTCATTCTGTTGTTCTAGAAGTTCTTTCTGTGCTTGCATCAAAGCCTAGGTGGCTTGTGTTGTGTCTTCTTGAACTCATCGAAGGTGAGCTTCGACTTGATCAACGATCTGGTGTAATTGAGTGGGATCATCACCTGTTCCTGATGTTTCTCTTATCAAGGGTGCAGTAGAAACTGCTTGGCTGGACTGGAGTTCCTGCTGCACTTCTTTGAGTTTGCCCTTGATTCAGTTGAATAGCTCCTCCTGCTTTTCTTCTTTCTTTTCTATGAGCTTTAGTGAAACATCATTTAGCGCAGAAATTAAGAAGTCAAAGTCATCCAGGGTAAGGGTAGTTTTAAGAATTGTTTGAGTGGCCTTATATTTCTTTCGAGAGGAGGGTTTTGGTGGCGTCATCTTTATTTTCATGGAGGGATGCTCCTCCTTTATAGGTGGAGTAACCTCGCCTCTATTTTGCTCAGCTTCTATACCACCTAGCTCATCACCATCACCTCCCTGCATAGGTGAGATCGAAGTAGTTTTCATGGATGTGCTGGGGACATCTTCAACTTCATCATCCTTCTTAGTCCTACTTGGCCCAGGTGTATCCAGCATAGCTTCAGGGCATTCCTCGTCGGACATGTCTGCGGGGTCTGCTACAACAAGGAGGTTTGCCGACCATTCCTTGGTAATATCCTCCAAGTCATCTTCTGTCATCTTGTAGTAGGATTGGAGTTTTTGTTTATTCTCATCACCGCATGTTGTAATATAGGTGAAGTGGCGGTCCAAGCTAAATTTCATCAAAGGTCTAAACCTATGAAGTACGTTTGGGGTGATTCACGGTGTAGACTGAATTTCATTCTTCAGTTGATTGAAGTAGGTGTGGAAGACAACATTGGACTGCCACTTCTTGGTCATGTTGCTGTAGTACCACAGCGTACATAACTTCACGGCTAGTGGTTGAAAAGGTTCGATTTCCAAAAAAGTGGCTCCCTTTGGCAGATCCCAAGCGATGAAAGCGATGAGTATGAGCAACCAAATAAAGTAGAAATCATACCCTTGGTCTGGTGCTCCTCTGCAATCCATCTCTAACTGGTTTAATACCACAACAACCTGATGCATGCATTGACTTCCTGGTGTCTGCCAAAGTGAGGGATCTTCATTACATTGAGCAGTGTGGACTACGCGAGGTTCTAGGTCCAGGACTACGAGACAATTTTAGGATTTCTGCCTTTGGTCTTGGTTAGGTATTTATGCAGAGCTAACATGCTGTAGGTTTTGCGATCTCCAAGGTTAAAATCATTAAATTTTAGTGTTGCGAGCTTATCTTGGTCATCACATACTATGCGCACCCGTTTCAGAAGATACGCAGTGACCAAGGTGTACTCAAAGTCTCTGGGTACATTGTTACTATTAATATTGCCTCTCAAAGGTGGTATGTAAACCGACATAATGTGCAAGATTAGCTTGGTGTTTGTAATATCGTCTCTCTTCTTTGTTCTTGTCTTCGTCGTGGTTCTGGAAGGTCCTGCTCCATGAGCAGTGGAGGGAGAAGCTTGGACTCCTCCTGTTGATGATGCTTGCACACCTACATGAATCCTTCTTTCTAACATGACTCTCTCAACCATTAGTTCAATCAAAACCTCTTCAACTTCTTTCTCAATAGCATTTAGCTCGTCCGACATACAAGCTTGGGTCCACTAGCTCAGGTATGAAAATGAATTCAGAGACTACACTAAACAATATGGAAACAAGGCAATGATCATAGGGTGAAGGAATCTCAAGTTTTGAGCTCAGATTGTCACTTAGCAAAAATTATTCTCGGGGCATGACGCGATGGACTAAGTAGGGAAACTTAGCAATGGTCTTCTTGCAACAGATATGGGGCTTTAATTAACTCTGTTCTATCCATTCTAGTTCTGTCCAATGGTCTAATGGGAACCCATAATTTCTTTTTGAACCATTCGAGGTGGAAGTCGAACGGGTATATCGGTCCAATGACTATATTGCTATGCCATGGCGAAGTTCCAGATGTCGTTGTTCTGATATCTCGGTGAAGCTCAATTCTTGTGATTTTTCCTTCTGCAAATTTTCCTCTGGAGTCTTCTGTAACTTTTCGATTTTGGCCCTCTTCTTACATAGCTTCCTATCCTTTTTCCCAGTGAGCTTAGTCTCGGTCATCCTTTTTTCATTTTGAGTCTTATCTTCTCTCGACATGGTCACTTCACGCTGCTTAGGTTCTTTCTTCTGGTAATACTCCTTCATCATATGGATTAGGTATTTCGGTCTTCTTTGGTTTCTCTAACACTCTTATAGCTTCGACATCCAGGTCCCTAGTGTTTAACAGTTGAGATCCGTTCTCTTGTTCCTCCATCAAGTAGGCAATCCTTCTAGTCATAAATTCCATGAGTTCTTGCTTCTTCTATTCTAGGGCTTCCTTTTCTTCTTTCCTCTGGATCTGGCCTTTTTCAATCCAGATATTTCCTAACAAATCTGGAAATGGGGCATAGTCCTCAATAAATCTAATGACTTCAAACTCTTCCTTTGTCAAAGTTCCATGGGTACTCATAGCTATCTGGGTAATTATGCCACATAGGGTTACCATTTTGCCTCTAAATAATCTGATGGTTCCTAGTGAAGGGACCAGAGAAGGCCTTCCTAGGGTTTCCCAAGTGCTTTCTGTCATAATGTTCATCAGTGTTCCCTCATTCAGAGTACAATCAATGTCGAAGTCTCCTATTCTTACTTCGATTTTCTCCTTTTATTTGAATATCTCTGACAAACTGACATCCTTATGATCATCTAGTGTTTCTTTTATTTTCAGTAACATGATCTCGGATTCTTTCTGGGGTTCTTCCATAATTTAGAGTTTGCTTGTTCCATGATCTCCTTTAGAGTTTGCTTGTTCCATATTCAATTTTTCAAGTCTAGCAATCATTATAGGGCAATCCAATACTTCATGGTCTATAGCTTTATAATAGAGGTATCTAGGGTTTCTCCCAGGGCATTCCTTAGCAAGATGTCCTGGTCTTCTGCAATTGTAACAAAGAGTTAATCCTCTCTTTCTCGTCCATGATCCCCAACTCTTCTTGTACTACACGCTAGGATCATGATGGCTAGCTTGCAAAAAATTCTTTCTAGGATCCTGCATCCATTGGTTAGTCCAAAAATTCTTTCTATGCATATGTATAACATATCTTTCAGTATTCCTATCAGACCTATTCATATCAAACTTTCTTTTATCTAACAATGCTCTATTTTTCAGGCTAGGACAAAATCTATCAAGCGTACCTAAATTCACGCTTCATAAACAAAACAAATCCACTTATCTTACCTATATAGAGCACAAATCTTTCAGATCTAGAACTTGAACTATTCTTACCTTTACTAGAAGCTAGAGCTTACATATCTTACCTCTTTTCTGTGGATATTTCTACTTTTACCTTTCTTAGAGCATAAAGTGTTTATACCTCACTTCTTTTCTTCAGTATCAACCTCTTTCTTGCAGATCTGACCTATTTTCTTTAGATCTAACCTTTCTTTCTTAGCACAAAGCTTCATAGGTCAAGTAGAATATTGCACACTAGGAAAATAGATCTACGCACAGAGCTTATTTCACACAAAGATTTTTCTTCCTTAGTTCCCAGCAATCATAGTTCCAGGTCCCGACAATAGAACCATTTGTTGGCATAGGGGCAGGCCCAGGGTTCAATGCTCAAGAGTGCACCAACAAAACCCTAACTACCGACCCTTTCAGTAACACCTGTGAAGTAGATGAAGTCTCACCCAAGGTAGAGGAAGGGGTGGTTGCAAGACTTAGATGTCTACAACCTTAGCTCGAACACTGATCTATGATTATATATTTTATAGGGCACTTAACATAGATAATTCATCAATATTTAACTCTTATGGTACTTCGTAGATAGCACAAAACATCGCAGTGAATACTTAGAAAAAATATGATTTAGTACTTATACTATCTTCTTTATATTATCTCGGTCAAGCGGTTACAACACAAAGCTTCAGTGACCCTTACTTCGCACAGGACATAATATCTGCACAACTCACTAGATCCTTTTTCCCTGCACTTTAGCACAAAACTACAATAACTTGCATTTAGCTTTCCAATCTCCTTACAATCATGCACATAGCACTTGCAATATACATCCAATCACACAGATCTAGCTACTAGCACTAAGCCTTTAACTATACATCACATAGATGTACTACTACTACTCTCTACTTACATTGCCTAAGTATCTATTTATAGATTACAAAATGGGCCTAAGCATGGGTAAACCCATGGGCCGACATCCCTTTCCATTTACATCAATCGAAAACCCTAAAAGGGACCCAAAAATAGGTCTTGCTTCCCTAATTTTTGCTTCGCGTTGCGCTCCATCTTTGGCAAGCTATCATAGTCCCAAAAAAGATCAAATATGACCAAGTATTCTTCAAGACTTGGTCAAGGGCCAACCATTTGTATGTGAAAAGTTTTGGGATGCAGCTAATATTACAAACGAGGATAAGAAAATGTCTCAATTCGGAGCTGTGTTGTGCCACCGCACCTTAACACAGTTCATGAACTACACGAAAGAGTAAACTCGTTCAAACGCAAAAATAAATAATGGATTTTTAACATTATTTAAAATTCAGGACATCACACATTTGACACCTCAAAATTTAAAATAAATCAATGAAAGACTAGGTGATTTGGTAAGAGAATATGATAAGAGATTCAAATATCTCCTAAGTCAAATCCCGATGACGATTGATCAGAACTTACTAGTCCAGTGGTATGTAGTTGGGATACTACCAAGAATATGATCTTCTCTATTCTTATGTGAGATAACCATCTATGAAGACATGCTACCAAAGGCACAATGAGTCAAGTCAGATGATGATATCACATCAAATTCCTCGATGATGGAGATGCTTGAGGAAAAAATAGTACATTTGCAAGAAAAAATGAAAAATCTATCTATAGGACAATGAAATATGGTGCACCACATGCACTAAGGATGAACAAACAAAGGATAATTTTCCCCTAAATGAGCGCACTCAAAAAACAGATGTCTACCGAGTACAAGACCATAAATACTGTAATATATGTGATTTCCTAACTAATCATAGTATACAATATTTTCCACACAATCTAAAAAACATGAAGTGGTGCCACATCTATGAAACTTCCGATCACCGAATGTCAAAATGCCATCTAAATGCTAGAAATTTGAATAGTATACGAACAATATACCACACACAAACCAACAACCAAGAAAACAAATATGGTCGAAGAGATGATTACTATGGTGGTCGTGGTCGAGGACGAGGTGGCTGACATGGATTTGGTGGTCGAGATCAAGGTCATGGATGACCATATTGTTTTAATTGCTAGAAAAATAATCAAGACAGTGAATATTTTCCTATAAAAGTAAAATTTCTATGTAATTTTCAACATATGCAGCATTGGAGATCACTCTTTAGAAGATTTCTCGATATTACTCGATAAAATTATACCAAGAAAAAATGTTAATCTACTACACGTAGTATTCAAAGAAGAGGTGAGGAACTCCAAAAACTTACATATTTTTACAAGGTCAGGTGCAAGACGAGATATTCACACTCCAACAAAAAATTACCAAACAAATAAGAATAACGACTTCCCAGACCCAGATAAATAAGAGAAAATCATGAGAGAAGCTCTTAATTTATTCAGGAAATCCATAGCCAACACTCGCTGAGGTTCCTCCACGCACCCCGGTCCGTACAGGTAGCATTCATCGTGAACTCGAGAAGGTCAAATTTCTCGAGTTCTTTGGTGCAGCCATTGAGACATGGTTGGAGAACATGATGATGTGCTTCGCACTTCGTGATTATACCTCCAACATGAAGGTCCGCATGGTGGTATTTCAACTGAAGGGGAGTGTTGTTCTATGGTGGAAGACGCTCCTACTGCAAATGAACATGTTCGTCGAAGATGTGTTATGGGAACTGTTCAAGGAATGGTTCTGAGAGAGGTACCTTTCAGAGGAATTCATTGAGCGTCAAATCAATGAGTTCAATGCCCTGCGGTAGGGAGGTTGTACGGTGCCCGAGTACGAGGCTCATTTTATGGAGCTGCTCTGGTATGCTCCACACCTTAACACTGAGAAACTTAAGGTTAACAGGTTCGTATTCGGACTTAACGGAAGCCTGCATGCAAAGGTTAGGATTTTGATGCCTCAAACCTTGCACGATGTTGTCCAAAAGGCCCTCATAGTAGAGGAGGAGCTTATCAGTGTGGGTCAGACCAGGACTCCAGCGAGACCAGCAGGGTAGGTTTCATCTGGAACACAACAACACCAGACACCAGTGAGACATTCGTTGGGATATCATGGCTTCCAAAGGGGATCCACTTTCACTATACCCTAATGATCGATGCCTCGGTAGTGAGCACCTTACAGGGGACCACAACATTAGTAGCCGTGTCACCCATAGCAACAACAGTTTAGGCCTGTTCTATAGAAAAGACTAGGGTTCCAGGCCAGTGGGCTGTCATCTTCTACTTTGGGTACCAAGAATACCGGGCTGAAGAAGGGGTGTTGGACGTGTGGGGAGGCACACTACTAGCGCGACTGTCCTGTGGAGAGGACTAGAGCATCCAGATCAGAAGGACCCACTACCGTGGGAGATATGGGCAAGGCCCATCGGATTCATGCAGTGGTGAATAACCGCCAGGCAGATCATCAGTCAATTGTGCTCGAGACGACAGGTACTGTTGCTGACCAAACCCTTAGTATTTGGATAGATCCCGGTGCTACCGAGAGTTTCATTTCTGGTGCAGCGCTAAAAAGGATGAAGGTAAAGGCAGTCAAACAGGATGAGTTTATCTTTGTAGAGATGGCTTTGGGAGCCAAAAAAAAGGTTGGAGGAAAGGTTACAGGCTGTGCCCTTAACCTGGGAGAGTTTGTCACAAGGGCCAACCTATACGTCACAATCCTAGGATCTTATGATGTCGTGATTGGTATGGATTGGTTGGAATCGCATGAGGCGATACTCAACTGTAAGACAAAATGGTTGAGCTTGGTCAATGATGAGGGACATATACATTTGATTGTAGGATGGAACCAGGGAGTTTCCCTGAGGGT
The DNA here is from genome assembly GCA_009831015.1 of Picea engelmannii. Classification (NCBI taxonomy): domain Eukaryota; kingdom Viridiplantae; phylum Streptophyta; class Pinopsida; order Pinales; family Pinaceae; genus Picea; species Picea engelmannii. Next base: position 453,636 of record ML780067.1, read on the forward strand.
CATCTCTTCCTTACAGCTATGAAAGAGTATGTGCAAGGGGTGCAAGCTTTACGCGATCCTTGCGTTAAATGAGAAGGGAGTAGCGGAAGGTATAGAACACCTTCCGGTGGTGAGAGAGTTTGCAGACATGTTTCCGGAGGAGTTACCTGGGATGCTGTCGGAGAGGGATTTGGAGTTTACCATAGACCCAAAACCGGGGACTGAACCGATAGCAAGAACGGCTTATCGTATGTCGACCCTGGAGTTAAAAGAGTTGAAAATGCAACTGAAGGAGTTGTTGGACCTGGGACTGATATATCCTAGTGTGTCACCGTGGGGTGCACCTGTTATTTTCATACAAAAGAAGGATGGATCGTGGAGGCTGTGCATTGACTACCGTTAACTGAACAAGGCTACGATCAAGAATTAGTATCCATTTTCGAGAATTGATGATTTGTTTGATCAAATGAAGGGTGCGACGATGTTCTCCAAGATTGATTTGTGATCAGGGTATCACCAATTGCGGTTCAAGGATGATGACGTCCCTAAAACTGGCTTTAAGATGAGGTTTTGACATTACGATTTTATTGTTTTACCATTTGGACTGACAAACTCCCCAGGGGTATTTATGAGTTTGATGAACGGTATGTTCCGCGAGTACTTGGACAAGTTTGTCCAAGTGTTCATTGACGATATTTTGATTTACTCTCGTACGACGGAGGAGCATGACGAGCACTTGCGCTTGGTACTACAGTGTCTGCGAGAGCATAAATTGTATGGGAAATTGTCCAAATTATCTTTTCATCAATCGATGATTCACTACTTAGGGCATGTCATCTCCAGCGCAGGCATCGCCATGGAACTGGCAAAGGTCGAGGCTATTATGGAATGGCCTGCACCTATGAATGTCCCAGAAGTACATAGCTTCATGGGTTTAGCAGGATACTATCGATGATTTGTCGAGGGATTTTCGAAGATAGCAAATCCGATCACGGAATTGCAGAAGAAAAACAAGAAGTTTGTTTGACCGAGAAATGTGTGGAAGCATTTCGGAGGCTTAAGGAGTTGTTGACAACAACGTCGATACTAAAGGTCCTTGACAGGGACACAGACTTTTTGGTATACACAGATGCATCCAAGGAAGGCTTAGGTGGAGTCTTGATGCAAGACGGATGAGTAGTCACTTACATTTCGATTAAAATGAGAAGGCATGAGGAGAACTATGCAACGCACAATTTGGAGTTATTAGACATCGTATATGCCTTGAAGGTTTGTAGACACTACCTCGTTGAATGAAAATTTGTACTAAGGAATGACCACTGTGGACTACAACACATCTTTACACAAAGCGACCTGAACACACGACAACGACGTTGGTCAGAATTGCTTAGCGAGTACGACTTTGAGATCACTTACATAAAGGGAACAATGAACCGAGTGGTAGATGCATTGAGTTAGAGACCACATATCTTTTCGGTGTTGCCTCTTCATACGAATCGACGTAAAAATATTCTAACTTTACAACGTGACGATGACTGGTACAAAGAGGTTGAGGCTTTTATTGGACAAAACACAATGATGGTACCACGATTTGAGGGATTTTCATTTGATAGCAATGGTTTATTGAGGTTTAAAGGTCGTATTTACATACCGCCAAACGATGAGTTGAGGATGTTTATCCTAAGCAAGGCTCATAGAGAAGTATACATGGCTCATTCGGGAGTCACGAAGATGAGGGAAGACCTTAAATCATTATTCTTCTAGAAGGGAATGAAGGCTGACATAGTCAACTATGTGGCCATATGTCTAGAATGTCAGCAGGTAAAGGCTGAACATAGACATCCAATAGGATTACTTCAACCACATGCCATTCCAGAATCAAAATGGGAGGTTATTTTGATGGATTTTATTGTTGGATTGCCACTGACGCCAAGGAGACATGACTCGATTTTCTTAGTAGTAGACACTCTGATGAAGAGTGCTCACTTTATTCCTGTGCATATGATGTATCAGGCACCAGACATAGCTAGAGTTTCATCAGTGATATTGTGAGGCTTCTTGGCATACCTAAGAAGATTATCTCCGATCGAGGATCAGTGTTTACTGGACGATTTTGGACGAGCTTCCAAGACACCTTGGGAACTCAACTTAACTTTAGTACTGCGTATCACCCAGAGACTGACAGGAAAACTAAACAAACAAACCAAACCTTGGAGGAGATGTTACGCATGTACGTGATGGACCGACAAAAGTGTGGGGAATAATTTTTTTCACTAGTGGAGTTCGCTTACAACAACAGTTACCAAAGCACCATTAAGATGGCACCTTTCGAGTTTCTTTATGGGAGACCGTGTCAGATGCCCTTGAGTTGGGATCAAATTGAGGATAGGGTCCTGGTGGGACTAGAAGCGATCCAAGAAATGGAAGAGCAAATGAAAATGATAAGAAAAAGGATTAAAGAAGCGCGGGATCGATAGAAGAGCTATGTTGATGCACACCGAGTCGACCGTAGTTACGAGGTCGGGGATCGAGTCTTCTTGAGGGTTAAACCGCATAAGAGTTCGATCAACTTTGGAAAGGGATCTAAACTCTCTCCTAGGTTCATGGGACCCTTCGATATTGTGGAGAGAAAGGGGCTCCTGGCCTATCAACTAGCATTGCCTAATTCCTTGAGGCGTATGCATGATGTGTTTCACGTATCTATTTTGAGACATTATATTAGTGATCCTACACATGTTATTGACATGAGTTCCTTGCAGGTATCGGATGAGGGAGTGCTCACAACTGAGCCAGTCTGCATCTTAGATCATCATGTTCGACAGTTATGACATCGAACGGTAGATCAGCTCAAGGTCTAGTGGGACAATTATAGTCCACACTCGGCGACCTGGGAGGATGCATATGTTATGCGCCAACAGTTTCCATTTTTTTTTGATAGATAGACATATGATACTGTGATACACATATTTTAGCAGTTATACTGTGAAACTTCAGGATGAATTTTATACCAAGAGGAGGTGTATGTAACATCCCGCTCTGGTGCACTGAGCAAACCTATTCTTTGAGGACACTTGCTCGCAAGTGATCCAGATTATTATCGTATTAAAACATTTGAATTTGATTATGATGCGTTATGGGTAGATTGACATGTTGTTTTACTACATTGACATAGACAGGTGCTATTGACTTGGTTTTATTGAGTGTGTAGGGTTTTGGACCTTGAGGATGCAGAGGCATCGATGAAACCCCTTGGACTCCGAATCGAGTCTGGGGGTGTGCTATTGGGGTTTGATTGTTTTACTATGATATTAGTACATCGGATTAGATGATATGATGTGGATATATACTGACATGATTTGTTGATGATACAGGCTGACGATAGCTTGTCGACCAGACTCACACATGGAGTAAAGGGGCCACACAAGACTACCAGAAAGGTTGAGGGAGAGGTGTGGAAAACAACCCTACCACATCCTACTAGCACTCTCGTCGTGGCTTGAACTATAGGTTAACGATTACTTAGTTCGAGAGGACCCACGATGCCGTGAGGGCAGACTGCGACAATCGCTTGTGATAATTCTAAGGGGTGCGCAATAAGGCAGGGGCCTTATTCCTTAGAAGCCCTTTGTCTCCCACAAGCTCACCTAGTGGAGTGTTGACTCCAGGGGTTATTGATGTCTACCAATTAGTCAAGAGGCGAGTGTCACCCTTGGAGCACGTAGTGCGTCCTAAAGAGCACATCGCGCAAAGGAATAAAGGAGGCGAGTGACACCCTTGGAGCACCTAGTGCATCCTGAAGGGCTCGTCGCATTGTTGATGATAGAGGTATGAACCTAGATGGACCTAAGACATTTAACACGTTAAGAAATTTAAAAAAACTTCCCTAATTAATTATCACCCAGTTCAGAGTCTAAGTTCTAAGTCTAAAACTTCGCTAGGGAAAAACAATTGTCTACCCTTAAGAAAATATCTGTATAAAAATAAAATAATAAGAAGTTAAAAAAAAAAAAAAAAAANAGTAATAATTTTGGTCTTCATAAATTTTGGGTAAAATAAAGGGAGTAAGAAATTAAATAAAATCGGTGGATAAAATGTAAAGAAAAAATTAATTTTTAACTTTTGATAGTTTAAAAAGATACTAAATTATAATAAAAGGGAAGAGAGGTTAAATTGCACAACTGTCATTTCTAGCTCAAATAAAAAGGGGAAAGAGAGATTTATAAAAATTAGGAAACTAGAGAATGGAGATAACATAAAAAGGGAAAGAGGGGAACTTATGGTAAAAAGAGGGAGGTCAACTTAGTAAAGAATCTGCATTTAAGAACCTTCTAAATTGAACTAAATTAGTCATTACAGGGAAAGCCTTTAAAACCAGTAAGGGAATCTAGGGACACCTAGGAGTAAATTTAGGAGTAACTCTAGGTGGATGAGGGAAATAAGACAGTTTAATAAATTAAAAAAAGTAATTATTGGAGGAATGTGGGGGATGGGTGACACTTGTACAAAGGAGAAGTTTTAGGAATTTTTTATTAAAACTTAAATTAATGAGATTTAGGGAAAGAATGGAAGTTCAAAAACTCTATAAAAGAGAGGGAGGAGAAGAAATAAGGGGATGAACTGTTAGCGTAACGTTACGTTGCAGGATTAGTGACTTGATTGATTTACTTGTGGGAGTTGGGATTTCCCAGCTCAGAGAGGAGTGGTAGCTTGGCCTTGCAAGGCGAGCTGGGAGCTAGACGTACCCTCTGGATAGTGTGTGCCCCCTTTGTGGCTCAGGGGGATAAGGGGGAAGAAGAGTACCCCTAGCGTTGGATGGGAGGTATGAATGTAGTCTCGACGATCGGCGAGCAGGAGCGGCACAGAGTGCGCGGACGTCATTCGAGGCGGGTGATAAGACAATAGTACTCTTGTTCATTTTGTAGAGTAGACTGAATTAGGAACTTATGCTTGGATCTAAATAATGATTATAAATGAATTTGGCATGTTTATACTTAGTATTATCTCATTTTTCCTTCATGTTATTACCTCGTTGAACATGTCCGTGTAATGCCTTCTTGAATGAGTTATATTGCTGCTTATGGGTTCTACAATTTAACGGATCGAAGGATGTTATGGCATGCCATCTACCCGTTGGTTGTTCCTGATAGTCTATTTTCCCGTCATTCATTCAATCCTTTTACCTTCCATCAATCGACCGATTCAATATTGTAGACTTGTTTTTACTTAGTGTTAAATCCTTGTACTTCATTTTTATCTCGTGGGACCTTCAGTGTGTGGCATTCCTGAATGTGGTGTAATGCGAGATTTTCATCTCTGCATTTTGTTTTATATTTTCTCGTTCGCTTGACTGGCATTCTAATTCGTCATCCATCTGCATAGATGGGGGTGAATTTGTTGATGGGAAGGGGCAAAGTATCAAGGAATAAATGTTAGGGAGGTCTAAAATGGGCTTGCGTTAAATGGCTAAAACAGACGATGACTATTAACTAGCTTGAATTGATGATTGATTGGGAATTTAGCGAAGTCGTTTTTATCTTGTACCTTCCATGTGGGGGTTGTTGATTAGTAATTAATGATTGTCCTTGCTTATTGTCTTGGTATGCTTGTGTCAGGTGGGATGTAGACACCTCCTTGTTCCTCAGAACAGTCGCTAGCCCTGAGACCTTAAATGGTCAAAATGAATGGGAACCTGGGCTTGAGCGTTGCTTATGTGTCTTGGAGGTCCTAACCATTGCAAGGTAGGACAGAAGGGTAGTTAGTCTTTTTATTCTTATCGGTTGATTGTCGCTCTTTGATTCTGGATGCTTGATGTGCATCTTGGATTGTTCTATTGTTGTCACCATTGCATGCGACATGTTCATCATCGCGTTGCTATGCAGAGTATAATGTATTTATTGCCCTTGTACACATGCACACACAAACAAAAAAAAATTGCACTTGTTATAAGAGGTTTGTCGTCGTAACGAGGAGGATCCTTACACAACACAAACTCTCCATATGTTTGGAAGAATAACCAAATGGAGGAGGACACAACTCTACGTAGCGAGAACAACTTCCTAAGGTCGTATTAAATCCCAGAGTTTGATGAACAAATGGACAGATGTGCTTTATCCAAGGGTGAATCATTATGCTGCCAATTATTGATACCAAGTCTCGAGAGGGAACACATGATTGCACAGGTTCCTTCTCAGAAGCAATTGAACATCCAGGATAAGATTCCACATAATTAACCCATGGCGGGGTAGAATCTACACGAACTCTAGGAACATATAAATGGGTATTCTAAAATAATGTCGAATTAGGATAGTGATTATCAGATGCCAGTTGGTTTATAGTGACAATGCTTCCAATGTGAGGGAAATGCATCACCCAAAAGAGCGTAGAGACCACAACATTCATATCATATACACAATCACACCCGAGAAGCATATTGAAATCTAACGGGCCTTGCACCACTATAACATCGACATGGACAATCTTCCCACCTAACGAGATAGGAAACTAACGAATAACTCCCAAATATTCACTAGGACATCTTTCAAAAGCCAACAGTTCATTTGAAGAAGACAAAATCTTGGGAGATCCTAAGACTTTCCAAACCAAGGAGGATAAAACACTTGCAGAGGCTCCTTCATCCACAATACATCGATAAATGTTTGTTGAATTAACTTCAACCCTTATTTGAAAAGGTGCAGAAAAAGGAAGACGAGGCTCAAAAAGGTCATTCCAATCAAAGGAAACCATCGTAGGGCTTGGAGGGGGTGTGCTTGGAATGAGCGGAATGCCCCCTTCTTTTGAAAGTACTGAACCAGAAATGCTAAAAACATAGTCGGTAGACACGTCACTCCCCAAAAGAAGAGTGGGATCATCCGATGACTGCATCGGCATGACCACTTTCACAACCAATGGATGAATAGGTTGTGAGATTACATGGTCTAAAGGAACCTCACCCCGCAAAAGAGGAGTGGGATCAGCTGATGATTGCATCGACATGTCCACTTTCGCAACCAATGGCTGAATAGGCTGCGAGACTACATGGTCTAAAGGCACCTTAGCCCCCAAAAGAGGAGTGGGATCAGTCGATGACTGCATTGGCATGACCACTTTCTCAACCAATGGCTGAATAGGTTGAGAGACTACATGGTCTAAAGGCACCTCACCCCCCAAAAGAGGAGTGGGATCAGCCGACGACTGCATCGACATGACCACTTTCACAACCAATGGTTGAATAGGCTGAGAGGAAACCTCATAAGACTCAGAATCAAAAGGGCTTGTAGACAGGGACCACAATGTTTGTACCTCTAGAATGCCAGGGCACAAATGGGTAAGGTGATATCCCTTGCAAAGTTTACAAGGGAACTTAGGCTTATTTCCTATCCGTCTAGGTTTCTCAACATAATTAATGCCCCCAACATGACTAGTAGTGGTTGGTTTCACATATCCAACATGAATTGCAGAGGTTAGTGATGGGTCGATAACATGACTTGCAGAGGCTACAGACCTATTACCAGTATGACTAGCAGTGACTAGACTTTTTCCCCCAGCATGACCTGCAGAGGGTGGGTGTGTGCCCCCAGCATAACTTGCAGAGGCTGGGTGATGGTGTTCAACGTGACTTGCAGAGGTTGTCGACCTATCTTCAACATAACTCATAGAGGTTGGTGATTTCTTCTTCCTATTCTTCCTCTTTCTATCATTTGGGACATTTGGAATGGTACCCAACCAAACCGGTAATCCCACATTCAACCCAGGAATGTACAAAGTGGCCATCAAAGGGACACCAAAATTTTTGAGGAAGGGAAAAGCACAAGAATCCCCTTGTGAAGCGGATCCTTGGTTGGTATCGCTGGGAAATTTAGCCATGTAGATCTTATGCACAGGTTCTCCCCTTATGGGATCATTCAAATGCGTAAAAGTCTCACACATTGACTCTGAAGAACCAGTGGTATCAAAACAATGCCTATAAAAGGGTGGCTCCACGTTTCTAAGAGGAAGACCAAAAAGTCCTCACAACCAGTGGAGTGGGCGGTCTACCACCCTAGGTCAGAGACCCAAATCCACAACTGACTAAATCACTATGGAAAACTAGGGAGCAGAGAGCACACACTAAAAGTTCCTAAAGGCAAATCAAGAAAATGACTAACTAGTTGGAAGAACTGTTACACCAACCAACACTAGAGAAACTTACCAGTGCAAGTGAAACTCGAAAATGGAAGCACACTCTGGGTATACTTTGCAAAGCATGGCCCGATGTTTGTCCTAGGTACCGTGGTATGCCCCCACAGTCACCTATGTATGTCACTAGAAAGATAGGCAACTAGGCTACCAATGTGCAAACGGTCACCAGGCGGGCATAGTCGACAGTCGGGTAGACCACAATGAGAAGGGTATCAAGCCCAAAACTTGCCAAGGGTATCGAAAGAAAGTGGTCTAGAAGACAACTAAGGACCTTGAACGGATTCAAGACCCACAAAGCTCTGTGGCAAATGAAATCAATGGAATCCCAAGACAATCCCTCTATATGTGTTCTCCACTATGATTGGTTCGGCTTTGGAGGGTTTATCTCCACTACCTTTCTGCACATGACTTCATGTTTATCTCCTTTGTTAGAGGGGGGTCCCCAATAAATTTCATCATACTGGACTTCTACACTCCTTAGCACAAACTCATATGTTTGTTTTATAGCCTTGAAGAGTTTCCTCTCCAACTTAAATCAAGGCTCTAGTCTAGTTGATGGACCCTACTGTTGAAATAATGTAACTGCGAAGAACATTCTTATTATTTTGTTATTGGATTAAACCCCCATTGTGGATTAATCATGTCATTATTATTATTTTTATTATTAGATTAATCCCCATTGAGGATTAATCAAGTCGGTAATTGTATAAGGACCAAATCCCCTTTTGCGGATTGGTCATCGGACAATTATAATGTAAAGAATAAGAAGTCGGCCCCAACAGTTATAATGAAAGGGCCAAATTTAATTAAAGGTGGATTTACCCACCCAGTGTGAAAGGTCGGCCCTGCCAGAATGGTGACTCTTCACACATGCCAGATTAGTATAAATAAGAGGCTAACACCTCACTTCTAAGACACACTTCACTTGCTCATGATCTTATGAGGCAAGTTGACATTTCAAGTTGGTGAGAGGAGAAGAAGAGTGGTGCATCTCTTGGAGGAGGATTTTCTGTATTGGTTGAGTTATCTCTTGAACATTTGTATAAGCTTTTATGATAAGGAAGTTTTGCTGGGTTTTCTTCCCCTAGAGGGTTTCTCAGGATAAATGTTGTGTCTATTGTGGATGTGTATTTCTCAGTGATATTGTGGTTATTATGCTCTTGTCTTTATGAAATGAAAAGAACTATAATGATAGCATAAACATTAACATGGTATCAGAGCCAACCTGAAGAAAGCACAATCTGCAAGAGGAAAAACGTCACTGTTACCGGGGCCCAAAGTTAGGGTTTTGAAAAAGTGAGGGTTTTCAGCAATCTACCACCATAGAAAGTTGTGCCCTCCCCCAAGGATCCATTTGGCACCTAGAGCGCACCTTTTCAGTGTCTAGATCCTCCGTAAAGTGAAACCCTAGTTTCACAAAGTACCAGAAAACCAGAAAACCAGAGTACCAGAAGTACCAGAAGTACCAGTCCATAAAATCTGGAGATCAGATTTGAAGGAGTAAAAATTGGATTTTCTCAAATCTGAAGACACCAGGCTACTCGCCTCATCCAAGCACACCTCTTGGTAAGATCAAAATTTTATTTTGAGCATTTTCATTTTTTGGTCATTTTTGTTACCGGAAAGTACAAGATGTCTGCAAGCACAAAGCTTGTTGAAAAATTGGAAGGCATAGACAACTTCCGTGCCTGGAAGTATAGGATCGGTCTGATCCTTGAAGAGAATGACCTATCAAGATTTATCAAAGAAGATGTGAAGGAACCTGAAGATGCCACCGAGAAAGCGAAACATCAGAAGGACTCAATCAGGGCTCAGAGAATCATTGCTCATTCAATCAAAGACCACCTGATTCCATATGTATCGTCAAAAGAAACCCCAAAGGAGATGTTTGATTCTCTAAGAAAACTATATGAAGGAAAGAACATCAATCAGAAGATGAATCTCAGAACTCAGTTGAAGAATACCAAGATGCAGAAAGGAGAAATGATTCAAGAGTATTTCTCTCGAATCTTAGAAATAAAAGAACAGTTGAAAGCGATTGGAGACACCATCGACGAAGATGAATTTGTAATGACAGCCCTAAATGGTCTCTCAAGACCTTGGGATGCCTTCATCCAGTCCGTATGCGACAGAAAGGAGAAACTACAGTTTGAAATCCTATGGGAAGAATGCATCCAAGAAGAGACAAGGGTAACCAACCATGAAGCACTACTAGCAAGGGATGATGATCAAGCCCTAGCTACTCATACAAAAGGAGGAAGGAAGAAACCCTA
>ML780067.1:469083-489903 GCA_009831015.1 Picea engelmannii
TGCTTTTAAAATTAGAAGAAAACACAACGCTATGCTAACTTATTTCTCTTTTTCAAATAACAATGCAAAGAAAATGCCAGGAAATAAAGAGATCTAACAAACTAAGTTATTCTTTTTATATATATTTTCTTCCAATCAAAGAAGAAATAAAAAAAGATTCGAAAAGAGACTGATGAATGCACAATTCAAAATGCAACTCATTTTTCTTAAAATTTCAGGCTAAGAATAAGTTAAAAAAGATAAGAAAGAGAAGAAATATTTTAATGAAAAAGAAAACTATTTCTATGATCAAACGCAAGTTACTGACTGCTATGACAGAGACCCAAAAACCTGAGAGGTATAACTCTTATCAAAGGAAAGGATGACTACCTCACCTTCAACAAAAAATTCCTCCACAAGCACATCGCTAACAGTTCAACAACAAGCGTGTGCACGCGAGCTATGTAAATTCAGAGCACATGTACACATGTGTTGGCCTTATACAGACCGCGTGTATCTCTAAAACTCTGAGACAAATTAAAATACAAGCAATCCAACCCAGGCAGAGACCACTGATACTGAGAACAAGGATCTCTTGAAGACTCAGAAACTTACTTTAACAGAAAACATAAAACAATTAAATGAAAACTTCATAAAAAAAACCAATTTGAGGTGAAGCCTAAGCTATAGACTGCAAATGACAAAGACTAGAAATAGTTCCAGAAAATCCTTGAGAAGGACTAATTCTGATAGGGAAGAGGATGACTGCCTCTTTTAAAAGAAATTTTTTGGAATCATACAAGCTACTGACACTTCCTCAACTAGCGTGTACACGTGGGTTGTGAGAATGTAGGGTGCGGGTACACACGTGCAAAACTTATACAGGCCGTGTGTACCTCTGTGGATCTCGAAAAAAAATACAGTCAAGAAAAGAAACAAAGATAACTAGTATGGAAGACCAGAATCTCTATTAGCTCAGACTTTTGCAGAAACTTTAAAAACAGGAAATGAAACCAGTTCTTAAAAATACCCAAAACATTTTCCTAGAAACCTTAGAGATCTCCCTAGTATGGTCGCCAATTCTGTTGTGAGTGGGAAATCCCTCTACGGACTAGAAATTAGGGTTTTATTATGCATGCAGAAAAGACCTAAATAAATCTACTTTCTGCCATCGTCTCGAACCTAATCCTCATTATTCTTAAGCAAATACGTAGTTAAGAAGGTCAAGTGAGCATACCTTATTTCGGGCGTTTGATATCGATCCTTCTTCATGCTTGATCTCTCTTTGACTACAACTCTCCTCCCAAGGCTGACCTACATTTACACAAGACAAACAAAGAATTCCACATGCATTTGATCTACAGATTAATGGGTTAGAGATTCAATCAATATATATGCAATAAACTATGAAAACATCATATGGTGGGATGGGAAAAGTACTTCTTTATTATTAACTTCAACAAATCAACTTACAATGATAAAGTCAGCCACTGCTCCGTGAACCTGGTCCTGGGCTCCTCTTGAACTGTCCTCCAACTTATTTTCTCTATATTTCTCTTTGCACAAGGATGGCTAAAGGGTTGGGACAAAGGGAATGCGCAATCGAGTATAGTTTCTTTACTAAGATTCTCCGCTTCTAAATGGGACCCCTAACCCTTCTTTTATAGGCTAGAAGAAGCTAGATATTTGGTCGAACCGTCGGCCATGCATGGCCAAAAGGTTTAGTTAACTCACCCAAAGCTGTGTGTTCCATCAACAACTTTCCTTTTTTCATGCGTTTGTAGGTACACACAGGTTGTCTTGGGCTAGCTAGCGTGTACACGCATGTAGTAATGGAGCAGGGTGCGTGGTCCTTTTTAAAAGGTGTTTATAAGAAGAGTTGTTCAACAGTGTTTTGGAAAAGAAGGAATCTGAGATGGCTTGATGCCAGGTAACCATGTTTGGTGAAAATTAGGGTTATAATAGAAAACATATGGCCCCATATGTTCCCAAATACATTAGTTGATATACCAAGCAAACTGTGTAATATTGAAGAATCTTGCGGCCAAACTATTAGCATCTTTATTTTTCAGTAAAGCTGGGAGTTTGTTCAGTGTTTGTAAAGTCATACCTTGATCTTGAGAAGACCAATTCATTCCAACTTGAGTCATTGAGTGTGTGTGTTCCTTTAAAAGAGTTTTGTCTCATAAAATGTCGTCAAGGTCATTGCATCGTCAAATATCACTCTGGAATGTTTACTACCTATGGAGTGATTTTTGTACCTAAACTATAGAAAGTTGCACATGCTATGTAAAGAAGCTACACAAGTACCTAGGCACTACCCAAAGTTTCTTGTCATCCCAAACAGACATATCTCTGTCAAAATATTGTTTACTGAGCTTACATTTTTATTTTATCACCTCTTTCTCATTGGAAAACATTCTCCTCCAGCGATCATACCTCTGTTCCACATAAAAATTAAATTACTCCACCCGATATGCAAATACCTGATAGTCCGCTACACATCCTTTGTTATTGCTACGCAAGTGCTGAAAGGTTAAGTCTAGTGTCTACCAAATACTCTACAGTTGGAAGTCTAAGATTTATATTTAGATCCGCCCTATGTTGAACCCTTTGAAAATGGAGTAAACCTTAGCCTTGTTTCTATCTCTTGAAATTTTACTGACATATTTTAGCCTTTGAAACCTCCCCTCCTTTACCCATTTTAGTGTTTTATCTTACATCTATAGCATGGCTACTCAAGGGAAAAATAAATACAACAAAGGAGGATCAAGACCTAATTAACCATTTTAGAGAATAGAAAAGAGTATGATAACACAACATGATGAAACATTTTAAGGAATGCAGGACAACTATAGATAATGCTTGTGAATACCTTTCTAATGCCGAGTCAAAGATGAAAAGAAATGCAGCCTTGTTCAGGAAAGTATGAAATTTGAAGGTACAGATTTTGGAATTAATGAAAAAAAATTTCTTAAACAAAATGTGCAGACAAATGAGTAAGCCAGAAGGAGGTTAGAGCTATTGGTTAAAGTAGCAGAAATATGAAGGAAAAAATATCACAAATTTTCCATTTTGTTTTGGGGAAAAGAGCCATTACAGGTGCAATCCAAATAATGATTAATGAGGAAGAAAGTTATCAAGTTCAACATATTTCTATAATAAATATTGTTGAAATCCCCATGCCTCTGATTCAAATAAAGATAACATCATAAAGCCACCTCTTGAACTTAGCTGCATTTTTGACTGATAAGTTGTCATACATAACACTTGCGTAGCGATCTCTCGCTACACAAATGATGTAGACACACATGACCAAAAATGACAACCTAAAATGATTCTTAAAACATATTGGATGTAAATATAGGTCTCCAATAATTTGTTTCCACCTTAATTTGCACGAGTTTCAAGAAAATCATTGCACTACGCAAGTTTTGGAAATGTCAATTTTTGCAGTCAACTTCAAGATAATTTCCTCAGCAACTGGAGAGGATTTTAGAAAACCCCATAGAGAATTTTGTCAATCATGAGATGAATGAAAAAATACTCTCTCATGTTTTACAAAGGTTTCATAGTTTGAAATATTCGAATGAATCTTTATGGTCCATTGTTCCATAATTTCACATTTAATGTTTTCATGTTTTAGTCATCATTTTTGGGTGTGAATCCTGAGAATATGGAGAAGCATTTTCAAAAACTGGAAGAGGTTTTTCTCAAGAATGGGTTCATCTCCAAAACCCTATCCGTGTTTTGTTACAACTATTATGATGTAGGTTATATGATGTTATTTTTGACCCCTATTTTACAGCAAAATGAATTTGTTATTTTTAGCAAGTAGTTTACAAATTGTCTTATTTTTGATGTAATCATATCCAAAATCCCAAGATAGCAGGGGAGTTCGACTTCTCTATCTTAGTAAGGGTGTTAATCTATATATTGGATAATTTTTAAGGTTCTCAAGGGGAGAGTGGAAAGAAGTATATATATTTTGATCCTCATTGTAAATTCTCTGAATTTGAAGAAACACAAATGTAGAAGTCCTGAACGCTGGATGAAAAACATTCTAATGGTGGTGGTTTAAAATTTGTGATCTTTTCTTTGTATGTACTTATTGTTTCTTGAACTTCATCTATATTTCATCTATTTAAATTGGATAATTAAAGGGTTTAGAGTTCATCTAATGGTGCTTTAGACTCAAGAAATTTAGACTCTGTTTTCTCTTCTTAACTAGGTTAGAATTTATCTCTCATGGTGCTTTGATTCTGGTATATCTTTTCTTCTTTCTTTAACCCTACAAAACAAATTTAGAGATGAAATTCCATCACCTGTTTAGCCTTTGTTCCTTTGAATAGTTCTACCTACTAGTCATTGTTTCCATTCAGTTTCAAGGGTTGACTCCATGCCCAATGATCTTCTTCCTCTTTCCTAATCAAACCCCATTTTTGACCCTATCCTCATCAGTGATCTAGCCATTGTACTCATTGGATAGACTGTCATCATCGAATGGGAAATAAAGAGAGAGCCCTCTTTGGGTTGGAAGGGTTAGCTTCCAGACTATAATATGGTTTGGGGTTACCTTTGTGACTTGCCTTCATAGCCAACAAAAGTTATGGAGTGATAACATTTTTGGTGCCACTGATGGGGATCGAAGGTCAAATATTCCCTGGGATAAAACAACAAAGATCATATTTGACGTTCGATGGTGAACAAAGGTAAAAAACAAGGTGGTTGTACCATTCACTTGGCGACTCAAATCAAGCTTCAAATGTGATTCAGAGACTCCACTAGAGGATGAGATCCATTGACAGATGTATTAAAGGACATCATGGGAAAAACCAAGTACCTAAAGTTGATTTTTTTCGAAGACATAATTGTTTTTGTTATTAATTACCTTTTGTCCTTTGTTGAACATGCTAAACAATTTTTTCTTTACCTACTACATTCAAATGATGATCATGATAATCTTGCACTTGTATATCCTTCTATTAAAGTTATACATACATCTCCTGATTGTATCACTAATTTTTATCAAAATCTTCCATCTGATCCATGTGATGACCATAGCCAACTTGATGAGCCTCATGAAATCAAGGCTGATATCTCACCTCCTATACTTGATCCAACACCCTCCAAGACTCAACAGAGATGTAGACCTTTAAAATTACATCACACCCTTCATAATTTTCCTCCAAAGCACTATAATTACCTACCTGTGTTTGATGGAGAACCTGATACCCTCACAACTGAGAAACATGTCCAAGATTTTGAGAATTTCATTGATCTTTTTTAGGTTGAGCATGTTGACGTGTGTATGAGAACATTTTATCAATATTTGCAAGGATATGCCAAAGAGTGGTTTAGATACTTACAACTCAGATCCATCAGCTCATGGGAAGAACTGAAGGATGCTTTTCTAAACTTATGGGGTGAGAGGAAGTCCTGGGATAAACATCTTGCAAAGTTTCATGCCATGAAGAGACAAAGCAATGAAACAATTTATATTTCTAGTAAGAGATTTTTCATCTCTTATTATAGGATGCCTAAGGGAATTCAACCCTTAGAATCTGTTGCTATGTCATGTTATGCAACATCCTTCCATCTAGAATTATCTTTTCTTCTGATGGAGAGGAGATATGTTTCCTTGCAACAACTGTTCAATGATGCTCAAGAGGTTGAAGACAATCTTCAAGCATGCAAGACACTACAAAATCAGATTTTGGATGAAGTTTCAAAAGCAGAGAAAGATGGTGAAGTGTATAAACATAAGGACATGCACGAAAAATAAGGAGTTGATTTACATCCTGATCCTGTCCAACATGAGAAGGGAGTCGATTGTGCCCTGAATTTTCTTGAATTTGTCAATGTTGATTCTTTTGCAGAAAGTGTTGAGGAGCATGTTGAGGAACAAGTTGTTGTCCCAATTTTCCTTATAGTTGACATCCCATAGGTTGTTGATTTGAATATATATTATGAATATGATGATGATTATGATGTTGAATTTCTAGAACAACCAACTCCATGTTCTCTATAAGAAAATGTTCCTTTTCAACAGTCTAATGAGACAAATCAACCTACATATCACAGTTACAACAAATACTATGAAGAAAGTATTGAATCAGCTGAAGGAAATTTGTTACCTTTATGCTCTTCTTCATTTAAATTGTTGAAAGAAATTTTTTAGATCATCATTGAAGCAAAGGAATGTGTACTGATGCAAAATCACATCGATTCACTCAAAAAAAATGACAAGAAATTGCAACAATCTTCTCATGGGTTTGATGACCTCGTTGCTTGTTATATGAAAGGTTTTATCAGTTCAAAATTGCATCCATTGGTCGATAATGAATCTGAAAATGTAGATGATGATGATTTGTTTTCCAAGTCATCCTTTTCCTCCTCGCTAGCAGGGGTTTCATTGCAGTGATTTAATACATATTTTGAGCCCTTTCATGATAACCATCAGTTTGAGATTTATGGAAGCAAGAATGTAGTTGGAGGGATGATACAGGATAACAGTCTCGTGCAATATCTTGAAATCAATTTTCTTTATTTTCAAGATCCTATTGAAGCATGTTTGGTGTCAACAAATGGGCCTAATTTTTTAAATTTTGTCAATATTGATTTTTTTCAAAGTTTTTCAATGAGTTTCCATTGAGAAGGTTTTCCCTTTAACTTTTAATCAAATATATGCAAGGAATTCAACCTATGGACAAGACACTTTCATGGTTGCATTGGATTTTTTATTTCACCAAATCAAATAGCTAAGATATTATCTTAGTGTAGTTAGCAGTTTGAACAAGCTCATTATTTTGAGCAACTCTTTTAACAGTTTTCATTTTCAACTTCAAATTTTAGTTTGTGGTTTATTTGGTTGAGTATTGAAACAGGTTGTAGACAGGGTTTTGGATCATCCCAATGGATAAGTCACATGGTATGTTGTTCTTTTCTACCTCACAAGGAGGATAGAATCCCATTTGGAGCCAAATGTTAGCATCTTTATTTTTTAGTAAAGTTGGGAGTTTGTTCAGAGTTTGTAAAGTCATACCTTGATCTTGAGAAAACCAATGCATTCCAACTTGAGTCATTGAGTGTGTGTGTTCCCTTAAAAGAGTTGTGTCTCATAAAATGTTGTCAAGTTAGTTGGGCCATCAAAGATCATTATGGAATTTTTACTACCTATGCAGTGGTTTTTGTACGTAAATTGAAGAAAGTTTCACATGCTATGTAAAGACGTTGCACAAGTACCTAGGCACTACCAAAAGTGCCTTGTCATCCCAAGCATACCTATCTCTGTCAAAATATTGTTTTCTTATCTTACATTTGTATTTTATCACCTATTTCTCATTTCACAACATCCTCCTCCATCGATTAGACCTCTTCTCCACATAAAAATTAAATTACTCCACCCGCTACCCAAATACCTGACAATGCGCTAAGCATCCTCAGTTTTTGCTGTGCAAGTGATGAAAGGTTAATCCTAGTGTCTACTAAATAGTCTGCAGCTGCAAGTCTAAGATTTAGATTTATCTCTGCCCTATGGTGAAACCTTTTCCAATGAATTAAACCTTAGCCTTGTTGCTTGCTTTGCAAATTTTATTGACAGATTTTAGCCTTTGAAACCTCCCTACCTTTACCAGTTTCAATGTTTTATCTTACATCTGCAGCATGGCCACTGAAGGGGAAAATAAATACAACAAAGGAGGATCAAGCCCTGATTAACCATCTTAGAGAATAAAAATGAGTATCATAACACAACATGATGAAACATTTTAAGGAATGCAGACCATCCATAGATAATGATTGTGAAGCCCTTTCCAACACTGGGTCAAAGTTGAATAGAAATGTAGCCTTGTTAAAAAAAGTATAAAATTTGAAGGTACATATTTTGAAATTAAGGAATGAAAAGAGATTTATTAAACAAAAGATGCAGACAAATGAGGAATACAAAAGGAGGTTAGAGCTATTGGTTGAAGTAGAATAAATATGAAGGAAGGAATCTCACAACTTTGCCTCTTTTGGGGGGAAAAGAGCCATTACAGGTGCAATCCAAATAGTGATTAAAGGAGGAAGAAAGTTATAAAGTCCAACATATTTATATAAGATTTTTTTTTGAAATCTATGTGCTTCTGATTCAAATAAATATAACAACATAGATCCACCTCTTGAACTTAGTTGCAGTTTTGATTGATAAGATGTCATACACAACACTTGCATAGTGAGCTTTGGCTACGCAAATGTTGTAGACACACATGATAAAAAATGACAACCTAAAATGATTCTTACACCATATTGGAGGTAAAAACATGTCTCCAATAATTTGCTTCCACCTTAATTTGCACGAATTTCAAGAAAATTGCTACGCTATGCAAGTTCTATAAATGATTTTTTTTGCAGTCAACTTCAAAATCATTTCCTGAGCAACTGAAGAAGATTTTGGAAAAACTAAGAGAGGTTTTTTTCATGCATGATATGAATAAGAAAACCATCTCTCCTATTTTATACAGGTTTCATATTTTGATATATTCAAATGAATATTTACGGTCCATTTTTCCATAATTTTGCATTGAATGTTTTCCTTTTTTAGTCATCATTTTTGGGCACAGATCCCATTATTTTTGACCCCTATTTTCTAGTAAAATGAATTTGCTATTTTTAGCAAGTAGTTTGCAAATTGTCTTTTTATTTATGTAATCAGATCCAAAATCATAGGATAGCAGGGGAGTTCGAATTATCTATCTTAGTAAAGGTTTTTATTTATATATTTGATCATTTTGAAGGTGCTCAAGGGGAGAGTGGGATTAATTATAGATATTTTGATCCTCATTGTAAATTCTCTGAATTTGAAGAAATACAAATGAAGAAGTCCTGAACTCTTGATGAAAAGTATTCTAATGGTGGTGGTATGAAGTTGTGATCTTATATCTGTATGTACTTCTTGTTTCGTGAAATTCATCTCTATTTCATTTGTTTAAATTGGATAATTAAAGGGTTTAGAGTTCATCTAATGGTTCTTTAGACTCAAGAAATTTAGACTTTGTTTTCTCTTCTTAACTAGATCATAATTTATGTCTCATGGTGCTCTGATTTTGTTATATGTTTTCCTCGTTCTTTCACCCTACACAACAAATTTAAATATCAAAGTCCATCACTTGTCTATCCTTTATTCCTATGAATATTTCTACCTACCAGTAATTTTTTTCATTTGTTTTCAGGGGTTCACCCCATGCCCAATGGTCTTCTTCCTCTTGCCTAATCAAACCCTATTTTCGACCCTATCCTCATTAATGATCTAGCCATTGTACTGATTAGATATCCTGTCATTATTGACTAAGCTATAAAGAGAGATCCCTCTTTGGGTTGGAAGGGCTATCTTCCAACCTGTAATTTGGTTTTTGGTTACCTCTATGACTTGCCTCCACAACTAGGGAAATTTACGAAGTAATAACACACAATTCAAACTGGGATGAAATCAAAGGAAATTTTGTGCAAGACTTTGAATTTAATCTGGTAGAGGAACACTTGAAATATGCATCATATCAAATAGAAATATTTTTAGAAAGTTCTTTCCCAGATGTAAAGAAAGAAAAAACAAATATGTCGGTCAATGGAGGATCGAAATCGACTTACAATATTTTGTTGGTAGAAAACAAGGAAATATCAACTACACAGAGGATTGACATGGAGAATATAAAATGGATGGGACATAACTTCTAGTGGAAGAAATTATATCCAACACTGCAGAATCATGTGAATTCAGTATTAAGTATATCCACAAAACATAAATAAGACCAGGAACAACCCGAATTCCCAAAAAGTTACAAAAACTGAAGAACAAAAATTCCATCTCGATGAAGAAAAACCACCAGAATGGATGGACATGAAAATAAAACGAAGGAATTCAACATATGAAATGATGGTCGACCAAAAATGGTACGAATAGGTGACTATTGGTCTAACAAGTAAACAACCAACATAGTAAATCTACTAAAAGAGTATCAATATGTTTTTTAACATGACTACAAGGATTTGAAAGGACTTGTAGTGGAAATGGGTGAAATGAAAATTGAACTTATCCCCGAANAAAAAAAAAAAAAAAAACATACAATTTAGTGCATAAATATAAACTAATCATTCAAAAAACAATCGAAGGAATGATAGAAGCATGAATTATTTATCTTATCGACAAGGTAGAATGGGCAAATCCCATGGTGGTACAACCGAATAAGTATGATCCAAAGAAATTAAGAATTACGATTTTCTGGGACTCAACAAACAGACTGTGATAGATCCATTCCCCACCCCTTTTTTTGATGAAATCATAAATGAAGTCACTGGTTACGAATTCTATTCACTTACTAATGAATTCTCGAGAGAAAACCAGGTGCCAATAACAAAATAAGATCAGGAAAAAACAACATTTGTGTCAGAATTTGGATCTTTTGACTACAGAGTAATTCCGTTTGGATTGAAGAAGGTGCCATCAGGTTTTTCAACTATAGTGTTCAAAGAATTCCAAGAGTATATCTACAAAACCATTTTTGTATACTTTGACAAATGAAAAATCTATAGTCTATTCATGTAATGTCCCCACTTTGGGACATCATCACAGGGCAGAGACTTATGATGACCAGAGTAGCCAGATGGATGTTATAGCGAGTACAGGGGTATTTGAGAGTCATTGTGGGGTCCAATTGGCATTTATCATCATATTCCATCATTATGAGCCATTCCGCACAAGTTTTCTTTGGTTTCGTTCCATTCCGACGATTTCCATGATTTTGACTATTTAGAGCTATAAGTTAATTAAAATCACTGAAGAGGTCATTTTGGGCACATTACTTGGAGGAACCTCTTAGTGTAATAGCTCATTGGAATCGGGAGGAGAAAAACTACAGGATGGGATGGCTAGAAGTGACTTTTAGTGGCTAGGGAAGCCACGAGGAGAGATAAGGAGATTTTCAGAGGTAAAAATGTTAATTAATTAATTAAAGTGATTTAATTAATTAATTAAATATTAATAAAATGAAAGTCACTTTGGAGGGACAAGGTGAGCCAAAAAGTATAAAAGGAAGAAAAGGGCCTCTACTCATGATTCATGTCTTTCTATCTTTTGATATCTGGCTTTTAGCTAGTGAGCCCAACATTGGGGGTTTTGAGGGTTTTGACATAACAAACCGTAGAGGACGATTCAATGGTGAAAGATTCCACCTAGCTTGTCCCAAGCTTGTTCTCAGAGCTGCAATGTGCTCCCACACCATTCTAGTTCCAGATCTACTTAGTTGCGGGAGGATTCCACATTAGTTACTTGTGCAGATAGAGAGAGGGCGCACCAGTTGGGGATTTCCAGCAAGGGGGGTGCACCATTTATTGAGGAGGGATTCGTCCTAGCTAAGGAGAAGGGATTCCGGAAATTCCAGGTATTGGGTTTCCTTTGCAACTGTCTTGGCATCATTCTTGGTGGTTTTTCATAGTCTTTCAGTGGAGGATTGATTTGTATTGAGAGTGGGACATTTTCCCAAGAGGAGGGCATACCATTATTTGGAGGGTAGCTAGATCTAAGGATATAGCAGGTATTGGAGGATTTGAGCACTTGGGTTCTCATTACAACATCCTGATACATCATTGTGGAGAGTTTCATAGCATTTGGAGGCCTCCTTCATCAAGGCCAAATTATCTAGGGTTTCAGTCATCCAGTGGGGCACACCATTCAGTGGAGGAATTCAGATCTACAGGGTTTGAGAGTGGATCTGGAGATTTGGACACCTGGGTTGTCCTTACAGTTTCCCAATCTATCAGTTGGCATATTTCTTGGGGTGATTGGACACTTTTGGCATCAGGGCCGAATTATCTAGGGCTTCAGTCATCCAGTGGGGTGCGCAATTCAGTGGAGGAGTTCAGATCTACAGAGGTTGAGAGGGATCTTGGAGATTCGGGTACCTAGGTTGTTCTTACCATCACCCGATCTACTGTTTGGCATCTTTTGGGAGGTGATTGGACATCTTTGGCACCAAGGTCGAATTGTTGAGGAGCTTCAGTTATCCAGCAGAGTGTGGCATCTTCCAGCAGTGAGGGGTTTGGCAGTTGGCATTGGTATTCATCTCTTATCCAGACTTTGGAGGCTTATTTTGTATTGTTGGGAGAATTTTGTAGCAGCTCATACTTGTTATCTATTTGTCTATCATCTTGGTCATCTGTTGAGTATTCCAGATCGACATCTCCATTGTAGTAGGTTCTTCTATTTTATGAATAAAGAAGATTTGATATGTTTTGACTTGTCTATCTTATTGCATATGGTTGAGGTTTGTTCCATGGTTATCTATTTCTATTATTTGTTGCATACACACATATAAACACATCTAAACAAGTAGATCAACAAAGTGTTTGACAAAATACCACAACTAGAAAAATGTTCAAAAGGACACCAAAGCAGTGATGATCCTTGCATAATGGCTTGGGATCATTATAGTGGTATCAAAGTTTAGATTCCTGCCAGCCAGTGGGAATTAGCACATGCATGCAGAGCCATAGAGGGGTCTTCTATACGGAGAGATGGATTTGTTTTACCTTGCTAGAGAGAGTATGTTTTGTAAAGGGGAATATTACGCCCTTAGGGAGGAAACTAGGGCTCAATTGACATTCCAATAGTTTTTATCTATAAAAAATCCTAGGTGGAGCAAAGAGGAGATTACATATTAGGTCAACATGGCAGAGGAAAACAAATCTATGGATATTTTGGAGTTTACTAGAGGGATTGTTGATTGTGATGAGGAATATCAAACCCTCAATGAGAATCTCAGAGGCCTAATGGCCTTCCATCATTTTGTATCCTATAATAATCCTAGTTGGAGAAAAGATGAGGTTACACATTGGGTCGGCATAGCAGAGGAAAACAAAGCTATGTCAGCTAGATGGCTGGAAGAACAGAGAAATCCCATGCCTAGTAGGAACACACAACCTTGCCACTATTGCAAGGGGCCGTGGGAACTTGGTCATAGGTGTAGGGATCAAAGGCACACTATTGAGGCACACCATGACAGTGATGATGAGGTGTGTGAGGATGGAGCGATAGATGTGGATTCAGAGCAGTCGGATGATGACAGTGACACTTGCATAAGGGATAGTGATAGTGAATCTACCTCAAAGGATAGTGATGATGAATCTTGCACAGAGGCTGGTGACAGTGAATCCACCTCAAAGGATAGTGATGATGACTCTTGCACGAAGGCTACTGATGATTGTACACTTGAGGAGGAGGATGACCCTTGTGTAGTGGATAAGTAGTTGGATGGACAGGATGATAGCACCAGTGCATCAGGAGACATATCACATACCATTGATGTCTTTACGTCTCAGCAGAGTAGTGACACTAGTGAGGAGTCACACGTGTTAGCACCTAGAGATGATGAGCTTCCTATGGTGGCCGTGACACATCTGTCACCTATTCAGACACCCATGATAGCCACGTCACATGAGGAGACCAATGGCATGTCAGGTATGATGGATGAGCCTATTGTGAGGGTTGCACACCATGGACATGTAGATCCACCGATCCAGTAGGAGATACATGGAGTATAGAAAGGGGACCTTACACATACAGATCAACTAGAGGAGATTGAGTCAGAGTTATTAGAGACTCGATTAGTTGAGCAGATTGCAGAGGTTGACAGGTTGATGGAGCACTTACTTCCCGGATCGGCTTGCATTGATGAGGATGCACTCTTTAGTATTCAGGATGACCATGGCATGTGTCTGGACACAGCTATATGGGATCCAGGCACAGATGATATTGGTAGGTTGAGTGCACAGGAGGATACAACTGCTCACACTAGATATAGTATGACTCAGAGGGAGCTAGTAGTTGAGGATGATGTGCAGTTATGTATGGGCAGACCTAGTGGCACAGTAGATAGTTTAGCATGTCATCTTATGCAGAGAGTGTTTTTGGGGATTCTAGAGTTGGCACTAGAAGGACTGACACTAGCAGTGAGGGGTCTGAGATGGAACCTCAATATGACCATGATCAGGAGTCACACCACTTAGCAACATAGTTGAGAGTTAGTGAGGCTATGATCAGGGCAGCCACTAGACGTATTGATGACATGCATGCAGTGATGGAAGATTACTGTTGGAGACCCTCAGTGGCATAGGGTAGCTCATATGGAGGATTTTCCATGGATGATTTTAATACTCTCAGGGAGAGAGTATCTGTGATGAGAACCGACTACCATCAGTTGTTGGATGATAGAGATTTCTTGTTGAGGGTTGGTGAGATCTATCAGGAGGCTTTAAGGGGGTAGGAGTTGGAGGTAGACTGACTCACTCAGGAGTTGGAGAGCACTCAAGGATTCTTGAGAGGCACACAGACAACCCTTCAAGAATTGGAGTCTAGATTAGATGAGCTTGTTGAGGAGATCCCTCAGAGATCCACTTCATATATCCTGTTGGACACTCTGATATACCCTTCGGTCACATGGTTAGAGGGTGATGGTGGTCTAGCAGAGGAGCACCAGTTAATGGAGGACATTTCCATTTGTGTTCCGAGATCAGTTGACCTCCATGTAGAGGTTGATCCATCAGTACACCCTGGATCTATGATGCAGCATGAGTCTAAGGGAGATGAAGTGGGTAGGCCAGAGCATACAGTGATGAGTGATAGATTCCAGAGACATGCTGAGATGTATGATGAGATTCAAAGGGGTATAGTGCCTTGTAGGGAGGAGACACACCTAGGGGAGCTTGCAGATGTCACTCCTTTGCAGCAACACCTAGTTATGAGAGATCACCTTCACCATATCAGCAGTTGCATGGGAGATGAAATATGGAGGTTGGATGAGCAACAGTTGGAGGAGTTACTTCCAGTTGTACTGGATGGTTGGGATTCAATGATGACCACATGAGAGCATCTATCATGGATACGGATGGATGAGCTTTTGGTCGAATCCTTGGGATTGACCAAAGCATGTGATGCCTTCAAGTCCTACAGTCAGCTGCAGATATGTATGTTATCCTTCTTCGACACATTTATCATTGACAATAGCATGGGGAGGATAGAAGATGAGCACAGAGGGCTTCTGACAGTGATCAGTCTCACACAGGAGCAGTTAGAGGAGGTTGGAAGTGATAAACTTCCAACTTTACCATGGGATCCTGGTGTTCATTTGGCTAACAGGATATATGAATTCATGTTGACCCAGGTTGCACCAGAGAGCCACACACTCCACCTTGGTTTGGTTTCGAGTGGGTCTGCAGGTACTTTTCCTACGGGGCGAGACCTTTTCTTCAATTTGATCATCATGATAGGACATGGAGATGTTTGGATAGGTACTTCTTCTACAGAGGTGTCTTCATTGATACAATTTTTGGACAACAGGTCCAATGGTCATAGGTATTTCAGCTGGAGGACCCAGGAGAGGAGGGTTTATGATGTATGCAAGGGGCAGATAGTGTTGTAGGAAAATCTCCCTGTGGACAGGTAGATCACCTCTAAGGCTTAACCTTAACCCTAGACAGAAAAATGCTTAACGTGGACACTGAATTTCTTTCAAATCTATCTAAACTAACACATGAGAAGGAAGGATGATAGAAGCACCTGTTATTGACATTTGTCCCTACACGCTCTGAGTTGTGCTCCAATCCATTGCTCCTCGCTGAGTTCTGCGGACAAAACAAGATATGACCACTTCCTACTCTATTGATATTAGCTTGAAAACAGATCTATCACTAAATGATAAGTTCATGTAACATCAGACACAAACTAGAAAGAAACAGGCCAAGCGTGTCATATTGATGAGAATAACGACAACAATACTTACAATCGTAGATGCGAATGCGACAGCTTCTTCAAGTCCTCTTCGTCTAACCCTTGCCTGAAAGATCCACAACCTGGATAACAACAGCTTCACTGATCACTCTCCTTTGGCTGACTATAAGTTTCCTCCAAGATCATAAGTTTCATATGTTCAATTCTTCCCCCCCTGCACCACTTATGAGATCATAAGTTTGGTGTGATTCTCTCTTTTTCCATCTTCTTTCACTATTAGAAAGCTTGTTTATATAGCCTTGGAGAGGCTCAACAATCTTGAGATATCCTTGGGGAAGGTGAGGATTTTCCTCCTTCAGTTGAGGATCTACCCTAGGATCATGGTTGGACTAGGGATTCGAATCCAACTGCCTTCCAAGAATGAAAAGATGCTTCCCCCATTCATCTCAACAGCTTAACAACCGCCCAGAATAGGTAGCGCTCCCTCAAAAGGGCCATCAGAGCATTGTAGCGCTCCCTAGTAAGCTTTAGGGGGTGCCAGCGCTCTCAAAATATATAGCACTCCCTTAAAATGTCCAGGGGAGCATTATAACGCTCCCTAATAGTGTAAGGGGGAGCGTCGGCGCTCCGAGATAGTGTAAGGGGGAGTGCTCCCCTCCAAAAACTCAGTTTTTGAGGTGCTTTCAGATGGCAAAAGGTTTGCAAGCCTGTTGACTAATTTCTCCTCTTCCAAATCAAATGTGTGAGGTGTTTCAAGTGCCCTTCTCATGTCGTTATAGGCATGACATAGGCATCATGGTAGTATTATTTCCTTGACACACTTGCTACACTTTGTGAGAAACATGCGACACTTGCGACCTTGAGAGAAAAATGCGATACTTGTGACCTTTGTAATGACGACACTTGCGACACTATCAAAGTGAGTAATTTTGATGTGTAACAGATTGCCCCCAAAAGTTTGAAGTTAGAAGATAGGAATTGATAACTGAAATACTTTGTAGAATCTCAAGCAAGGGTATAGACTCGGAGAACCCGACGGAAGCTACACACAAACATCCAACAAATATCATGACATATTTCAAAACCCAAGGCAGGCATACCTATGCTTGGGTGATCAAAGCTTGCAAGATATGGCCGCCATAAAATACACTGTGGATCCATAATTGTATTGATGAAAAAGGTATAGCCACCGAAGATACAATGTGGATCTATACTCTTATGATTCGAACTGATCGTAGCCACGAAAAATACACAGTGGATCTACGAGATGACAAGACATAGCCATGACCAATACAAAGTGGATCTATGTTACAATGTATGTGTTCTTTGTCCAATAGAAACTCCTTCGCAGCCTGGGAAAAGCATGTATCAAAGTGGTGGCTCAACCCAGGGTCTTCATACCAATCCCAATGTTGTACGATTCTAACCATGTGATTAGATGTTTTGACGTCGAACATGGCAGGAACCACTTGATTACCGGTCAATGGTGTGAACCGTTAACAAGTGCGGGGGAGATCACCATTAATGTCAATGATTCCCAAGGTACCCAAGTACATTCCAACGAATGTGAATAGATGAGATGAGGTCGAACATCCATGGAATCATTCGATCAGGGGTCAATGATGTAAACCCACTGTCGAATGTGAGGAGGCCTGCCATTGAGGCATGCAGGTCCCAAAGTACTAAATGGTTTCTAAGTCTAATTCTTGGATAATGTGTTGAAGTCGACAGGAACAGACTCGTCGAGGGAGGGCCTTGATGTATCCCCCATCAATGATGCGAAACAAGCACAGAGATGTAACTGGTAGATCGAAATGGATATGGACTGACACAAGTTTTGAGGCAAGATATTTGGGATGGCTGACTCTCGAGGCGGATACTTCCCTTGAAAACTGAGGCACAGCAACAAAACATGACATGGACCAAAACTATGCAGTGGATACTGTGACTTGCGTCGGGTGACCCAAAGGAGTGAAAGGAAACTCAGAGGATTGGCTCAGTGCAGAGGTTCAGCGGATTATGATATGTGCAAAGTGACAAAGTGTCGTGTTCAAGGGCGACTCTAAGAAGTGCTGGATGATGTTCTCAAGAGACTGCTTGGCTTGTTCCTTTCAATTTTTCCCCCATCCAGATAGACGAGTACCTCTTTTTGGTTTAATGAGCTCGAGGAGGATAACACATGCTCAATATAACTCATCTTCGGTAAGTTCCTCTTCTTTTATTTAACGAACCGGAAGAAGTAAGGGTTTGGTCCCATATGGGTCTGTCGATGTATGCTTTAATGAGTCTAAAGACAGAAAAATCGAAGGTTTTTTGGGATTATAGAGTTTGGAAAAACACTTAAAAGAGAACTCTCTCAGTTCCTTTTTCGTACAGTAGTCTAACAAGACCGAAAAAGGGTTAAACTATCGCTCGAAAGACGCCCTTTCTGAAATTTTAACAAGTGTGAAAGGAAGCAAGGTCACTCGACAATCTTTTCATATTTAGAGAGTCTGAAAAGGGTTTAAAGATGACTCCAGGGGGGTTCCTTTTTCGTGTGGTGTCCATATAGGTCCGAAAAAGAGATAAAACTTTACCCGGTTGCATTCTCATGTATTTACGAGCACGAGAAAGAACAAAGACTAAGCTCGGTATGCCCCCAGCTTGAAATCTAGTGGCTTGACTCCAAAATAATCATCAAAGGCTGGAGACATGCCCCCCAAGCTTCAATTCATTCACTGACTTTGAGGTTGTCACCAATTTATGTGCTAGGTGGAGAAAAAGGATACAGGTGGATGAAATGAAGGTTCAAAAAATGAGACCTAATGAAAGACTCGACTCGACATCTATGAGATCTAGCAAAAGACTCAACTTGAAGGGAGAGGTGATTGTTTCATTTTTTAACGAGCTTGACACAGGAACATAACTATGCTCAAGGTCCCAGGGTTCGATCCCTAGATTGTTGTTTCATTTTTTAACGAGCTTGCTACAAAGAAGAAAACTATGCTCAAGGCCTCTGTTTCATTTTTTAACGAGCTTGCCGCAGAGAAGAGAAACTATGCTCGTGATGCCCCCAACATGAAAGCTAGTGGCCTCTGTTTCATTTTCTAACGAGCTTGCCACAGAGAAGAGAAACTATGCTCATGATGCCCCCAACATGAAAGCTAGTGGCCTCTGTTTCATTTTTTAACAAGCTTGCCACGGAAGAGAGAAACTATGCTCATGACAGCTTCTTGATCATGGCTTCCAAGAGGATAATGCTTTGGAAGGGTACCAGGTCAAGGGACAAAACTCAGTCATGGATTCCAAGAGATCTTTGTCAGATGGAAGAGAATCACTCTGGAAGGAACACATGTTGAGGGTCATGACAGGGGTAAGGAGATCAGGCTCCAATAACTCTATCGAAGAAATCACCAAGTCAACTACCGGATCCAAATTGTCAGAAGTTGAGGTCATGGGAGACAACACCACATAATTGACATGTGGCGGGGGTGATACTATCTGCATATAGGAACCACTTAGGGATGTAACCCAGTCGGGGCCAATGAATGAAAGTTGATCAATAGTCACAATTCTTCCATCGTGAGGGAAAGATATCACATGGAAAAGGGTGGATACAAGAGCTTTCATAGCATAGACATAATCCAGCCCAAGGAGTAAAGTGAAATCCAAGGGGTCTCAGACTACCATGACATTGACAAAGATAGTTTTCCCTCCCAAAGTTACAGGAAACTGAGGAAGGATCCCTAAGGGTTGACTAGTTCTTCTATTAAAAGATAACAAATTCTGTGTAACCGGCGCAAGCTGTGGACAACCCAAAGCATACCAAGCAACAGAAGACAAAATACTAACAAACGCACCTTCATCTAACAACATTTGAGGAACGTCCCAACCACGAACCTATACTGTAATCTGGAAAGGAATGTGGGAGGGAAGACGAGGTCCAGTTAGTGCACCCCAATAAAAAAGGATGGCCTCATTACTTGGAGGGGGTTCCACAGGAGGAGTAGGAATGCCCCCAGGCACGGTAGAGTCTGTATTAACAAGAAAAATATGGGCAGTATCGGGTTTACTCTCTAGAAGGAGAGTAGGATCGATCGATGATTGGATCAGATCAAGCAATGGTGGACTTGAATAGACCACTTTAGCACTCTTCAAAGGAAGAGTGGGACTGACCGAGGAAGGGACTGGATCAGTCACTTTGACATTCCTCAGTGGAGGAATGGGATTGACCGAAGGCGAAACTGGATCGACCACTTTGGCACCCTTTAGAGGAAGAGTGGGACTGATCGAGGAAGGGACTGGATCAATCACTTTGGCACTCATCAAAGGAGGAGTGGGATCAATCGATGATGAAACTGGATCGACCACTTGAGTTTCATTCTCCAAGGGAAGAATGGGGTCAACGGGTGGAAACAGATCGACCGCCTTAGTGTCACTCTTTTGATGAAGAGTGGGGCTGATCGATGACGGAACTGGATCAGCTACTTGGGTTTGTGATTCAATCGAGGGGGAAACTAGACTGACCACCTGATCAACTGGACTGATCGGGGATGGAACTGGATTGACCAATCCATCAACCAATGACGGGTCGGAGGAAAGCTTACGATAACCTTTCGAAAGTTGAAGTTTTTCCAAAAGAGAAGAAGCCTCATCCATGCGAGGACAAAGGTGAGAGTAATGATTACCTTTACATAACATGCAAGGGAACTTGACATTTTTCTTCTTCTTGCCAACTTGAACATCACTAGTTGACGGGGTATCATCGACATGACTGACAGAGGCCGATGACATGGAGGACCACATTTCTAAAACCTGGGTAAGACCGGGGCAATCCCTCAGAAAGTGGTCACCCTTACAAAGGATACAAGGGAATTTGGGTTTTGGATTCTTCCCTTTAATCTTGTTGATCTCATCAACACTCCCAGTACTATTAACATTAACTGGTTTCTTAGAGCTAACATCTGATGTTGTTGGGGCCTTGGTCCTTTTCGGGCTCTTCTTCTTCTTCTCTTTCCATTTCTTCTTCTTCTGATCAACCTGGCTACTTGCTTTAGAGCTTTCACTAGGTGAAGAAGGAGAAATGGAAGGAGACTTGATGG